>KK118468.1:155947-174571 GCA_000611955.2 Stegodyphus mimosarum
GATTTTATTTTTCAAATAACAAATTTTCAGTATGGTTTTAATTAAAAAATATTTAAACAAAAATAAATACATTTAAAATAATAATTAAGTTTAATATAAATTAAGAAATCATTTTTCTTATCAGAGGTTTATTTACAATAATTAAAAGCATTAATTTTAGGAATTAAAATTTCATAATTAGCAGCATAAATTGAATTCTTTAAGTTTATGATTTAAATTGATTTTAAGCTTTAATAAGATTTAATTTTAGTATTATACAAGCAATACTTCACAAAAAATTGCATAAAATGTTTTATAAATCGAGAAACTAAAAAACATTTAACTAGAAAAAAAAGTGCAAAAATTTCAATTCAAAAGTAATTCAAAACGCATGAATAAATAACGTTTATTTTTGCTCTTCTATATCCTAAATATAAATTAGAAATTAAAATTTTGCTTTCATTAAAATTTGAAAACTTTCCAGATTTCTATTGCATAATACTCCGTAAAAGCTTTATAAAATTTCTATATGATTTTACGAAGCAACATTTCTATAGAATTATTGTTATTTGAAAGTTTTATAAAATTTCTGTAGAATTTTATATAGAAGCATTTCTCTAGACCAGTGTTTCTCAACCACTGTGCCACGGCAGTTTTCTGTGGAGTCAAATTCTTAAAGTGTGCCGCCAAATTTTAGAAATGTATATAGTAAAAATTATAATGGGTTTAATCCTAGTATACGGTACACATGAGAATTGGCGAAATTCGGTTTTTAAGACATTAATAAGTGCGCCAATTGTTTTATCCAAGCCGATTTTGGTGCTCTGGAGAAGAGCGCATTTCGGAGCATTTTCGCGCATGTTCAGTACATAATTTAAATTAAATTCTGATTGGTGCAGATAGGAGACTAGCCTAATTATCAGACAATTTTGTTATTTTTAATAATATAAATTCAAGCATGCTAGGGCCGAAATAAAATGTATTAAACTCAGGAGATAAACTGATGGAATTCCAAACACAAATAACTTTATGGAAGAATAAAACTCAGGAAGGCAATTTGGAAAAGTCTGAGTCGGTCCCAAAGGATTTTAATAAAATTATTCATAAAATAGCTATTGACCATTTGACAACAATTAGAGGAGAGAATTATTCATTATTTCCCAAATTTAGATAAAAAGAAATTTGGATATTCTTCGGAGAACAGCCTTGACGCCAAAGAAGGACGTAATAAAATGTCTCCCATATCCTTAAAGGAGCAAAATTGTCGCCAAGAATATCTAGTACTGCTGTTTTTGTAGCACATATTATTTTATTTTACATCCAAATTATTATCATAAACTATTTTACACAGTATGTTATAGGTAAATAAGAACTTATCGTTTGCTTTGTGTGCCACCAAATTTTGAAATCGTTAAAAGTGTGCCGCTACAAAAAAAAAAAAAAAAAAAAATTGAAAATCACTGCTCTGGGGTACGTGAAGACACTGGTGTATGAAAGCTCCGTTAACAATGGCAAGTGCTGGGGAAATCAGAGCCACGCCAGTTATTTTTCAGAACATTATATCTTTCATGCGCCAGAGATGTGAGGCCTGCATCATGGTCTGAGGTCGTAATTTCGATGTCGTAAAATTTAATTCTTTCTTTGAAAACAATTGTTGTAGGTTTTTATTTTCATTTCTTGGTTTCTGCTGTACTAAGCATAATAAACATATTTCCTTATCCTGTTCATGTCCTTGGTTTCTTATATTTTATGCTGTCACTACCACGCTAGGAAAGCTTTTCCGACCCTGCTTTGTGATTTTGCATCGTCCATGTGTACTCTATCTATTCTGAAAGTTTGTACCTGTATTTGATAAAACTTCGAAATAACTTAGATTTACCCGATTTAAACCAGTTTCATTTATATTAGAAAGGTCTTAAAATAATCTTTTAATTTTGTTTTTTGTGTGGAACATTGTTATATTTTTACCGATTCGAAGTTTTGTCAGAGTGCAATGTCAACTTCCATTGCCTCTATCAATTGTTTCTGAAGCCGTTCTGTTTAGTATTGCGAACAGTATTTCTGAAGCAGTACGGTCAATTCAACAATTTTTTTTAACGTCAGACCTCTCAGAGTTGTTACGCAAATATGATGTCTAGATTTAGGCCAAGAACACTAAATGTTTACTTAACCCAATCAGTGGTATACCCGAGGTATATGAATGGACTGTCTGTAAAGGAACTTGCGAACTTGAATACTAAGAACGTTCTCGAAAAAACTACCCTATAAAACTATATTTTCCTGGATAAATAGTCTTATAATACATTTACGATAATTACGTAACTAATCAAACAGCTTAAAAATGTGTGATACGGAGGACAGGTATCTAGTTTATCCGTGCTATGAATTCTTGATAATGTAAGACGGATAAGCAATATTGGCCTTTATCTATTGATAAAAGAATTTGAATGAATTTTTCACTCACCACATACTGGAACCCCGATTGGTATCCACGTTCCATTCTCGACGCAGAGCCTTCTAATAGGCCCTAGTAAATCGAAGCCGGTTTCACATCTGTAAGTGGCAACGGTACCCTTCTGGATCGTCTCTGTATTGAAAGTGACGGTAGAGTGTGATGGAGATCCAGGATAACCGCATGACAGGGCTGTAAAGAGAAGAAACGGAAATTCTAAGAAAAACATTTCATCTCAGACACATTGTAGAAGCAGTAGTACAGAGCATATACAAATAAAATCTTTTTTTTTTTTTCAATTTATGTTTTGAAATAATCTTCGAATATAGATCGCCATCGAAGACAGTTTCTTTAGTCTTTGTGTTCGTGTTCGCTGGCCAACTGCAAACTCAGATTATTTTAGTACAAAACTTGATGAAAATGAAAAAGAGAAATAGTTTTAGAGCATAATGTATAAAATTATTTTTAGTTAATATTATTCTGAAAGTTTTGAAAATGCAGTCAAATTTATGTTAACTATCTTAAAATCAATTTTTTCATCTCCTTTTTTTTCAGAAATTTGAAAAATTTATGAGATGAATTTAGTAAAGGTTTATGGATTTTTTTTAGTCGAAAAAGCTTTTAATTTTTATGTACTAGCCGCTTGCACGACTAGCGGCTTAAAATAGTTATTATAAACATGTATATTGTGGCCAACGCATGACTTTCAACCGATTCTATATTTTAAGTAACAATGAAACTTTAAAGTAAAGTATCATTTTCGGTTGATTGATTGGAAACAAAGTTTAATTGTTTGTTTCAATAAATACAGAGGTATGAAATATCAAATTTTGGATTATATTTCATTAGGTATATTTGGCACGTGTAAAAACTGGTTTTCTAAATTTGTTCCATCATTAGAGGTTTTCACTAAAGGGATTTCTGATTAAAGTAACACTTCCAGTTTACGACGTACAGTTGAAAATCTAATATGTTGTTCTCATTCATATAAGAGTTTTTTAAATACCAAATCTGAGAAGTTTTGGTTTATACTATAATACAGATTTTCATGAAAATATGTTCAGAGTTTCAAGTAAAGTTTCGTTTTCGGTTCTGCAGTTTTAACTGCAACTCAAATCCAGTATGTAGTTTCCATTGACATAAAAAGTCTTTAATAGTAAAACTGAAAAGTTTTAGATTATATTTTAATATAAATTTTCTTTAAAAACTGTTATGGTCTTCAAGTAAAGTACCAGTTCCGATTGTTCAGTTTTACCCGAAATCTAATTTTTATATGAATGCAAAAAGTTTAAATACAGAAAAGAGATTTTTTTTAAATTTCGATGAAATTTGACATAAGAGTTAGTAAAGAATTTTATGTTGATTAGCCAGTTATTTACAATTTTAGCTTTTACTATAACTTCTTCTTTCCGTATTCCTCACCAGAATGTAAATGAGTAGCCTGTATTTAAACTGACGTTTTTGGATTTTAGGACAGAACGTGTTTCTAGCATCGCGTAGGCGCTACCGTTGTTGATTTTCTGCCAGCTCTGATAATTGCAATTATTCGGCTTTGTGTTCTACCGCTGCCGATATTTTGGTTCTGACGCTCCTGTAGAGTAGAGAGTCAGCTTCTAGTAATATTTAATTTGGCGGTTCTCGACAACTGTTCGACGTTTGATTTAAATTTGACTGTTCAGTTTAGGTGTATCTCCATCAGTTGTGGCTTATATTGTAGCACAAGAAAGTGCTTTTGTGTTCCAAATTCTTTTAAATAAAAACACTATTTTTTAACCTTCTGACGCCTTTGTTGTTTTTTCAGACATAGCGATAATGGGCTTCACATTTCTTCAGGTTTTCGGACTAATTACCACTACCAGATCAACTGAAACTGTACAAGTTATCGTAGTTCAAAGACAGACACAGACAGACATTATTGTAAAAATAGCAAAAACGTGTTACGGGGACCCTAATTCATGCTTATTTACTGAACATTCACTACCGAATTTTTGAACCGAAAACGTTACTGCTCTCTAGCTATGTATGCAGGTGGCGCAAGGTAAAAAATACCTAATAATAATAATAGAAGAAAAGAACTGCGTTATTGCTTTGAATGGTTAGTTATAAGCAAATGTAGTACTCTGGAATTCCATGAAGTAACTCTTTCTGCTTCACTATAAATACCATGAGCCAGGTGTAAAAATTAGCAGTGGGCTGCCCATCAAGAGCATTTAAATTTTTTGTAAAAAAGTAGCCACCTTAAAATCTATATATGCTTAGTTTATTAACCAATAACAGAGAGATTAAATTTGAAAATAAAATTAAATAGCTTACGGATTGCTAAATAGCAGAAAACCAGCGCGTGAAAGATAAAAATATTTTATTTCGGGCAGTGGTAACGTATTTCTTTAAAATACTAAATTTATTGATTAAATTGGAAAGACAAACAATATAAATAGATTTAAAGCTTCTGTAAATAGCTAAGCTTTTCAATTAAATTTGAACTATAAAAAGCAATGCGTTGCCACTTGGCAATGCATTCCTTTTAAACAGTTGTGTTTGTTAATCTAAAATTTATTAAATTCGCAAAAAATGAAATAAAAAATAAACTTAATATTTCCATATCTAACTTATCACCTCTTCTCGGAAAACATACCAGTATTTTTCTTCACAATAAAATAATATTATATAAAATAATATTATAAAAGCGGCATTCGAAATAATACATGTTCTTATTATCAACTAAATATATCTGAAGGGTTTCAGATTTTAAAGTTCGCCCAAAAGTGTTTGTTAAGTTTTTTTAAGCTCTACCTGAGCTCGCAGTCCACCAGTCTGCTCACTCCTGCTAATCGCCCCCCCTTTTTTTTTCATTTTAGCTTTATTAAGCATTAGTTTCTTTGCACCTAACACCAGATACAGTTCAACAACAAAATCACAAAATTTTTAAAAGCTGCATAGCAGCATATGTTTAGAATTTCCGAAACACTGTTAAGTGTTGCCATACATTTTTATATTTTTACAATCTTTCTCAGTTCATCGAATCATTATTCAGTTTTCTTAGTAAGATGGCTAACAAAAATTATTTTTTCTTTTTATTATTAACTTTTGATGTGTTAATTTTATTCATTAAATATCACATTCTTCGCATTTCCACCACATAAAATTCAATTCAACAGCAGAATCACGAAATATTTAAAAACATCATATCCTTAAAATTCCCGATAGACATTTCGCGCGCTGGAGATAAAAATGTTTTATTTCGTACAGTATTGCCACTGCTCGCTTTCAAATCTTATGTTTATTAATAAAAAATTTATTAACGTTTTACAAAATATGAAATGAATGATAAAACACGAAAATTCAAAATTCGGACTTCCAGGATGCATGTTCGGGTGGAAGATTACGTTTCTAAATTAGATAGCTCTAGGTACCGTAGTTTTTTCACAGTGCGAGGAAAATACATACATGCATGCAGATTCTTCATTATTTAATTTCTTAAAAAATAATACAGGGTGACAGTAATTGAGGACAACTATTTCAGAAGGGATACATCGCGCATAGTGAACTGACGCAAAATCCTATTTCGTGACTAACAGCCCCTTTTGGGCTAACAAACTCTAAATTCAAAATTCTTTCTTCGAAGTACACATGTTCGTGTCTTGTGCATGGCTACTTGTGTTCAAAACATGGTGGCTGTATGTGTCACCGGTTTTTTTTTAACCCAAGAATGCACAGAACATGCATATTTGCGTACGGAGGGATTCTTTCTGATTTAATAATAGAGATAAATTACAGATACTCATATTACAACTCCCAGAATGGCAACAGCTGTGCATTTGTGAAACAACGCAGAAACACTGATGAGTTCGGAAGATTAAGCTACAAGTGCTTCTAACATTAAAAGTAAGCTAAAATATAATTAGCATACAAGCAGTTCTGACACATATTAGCATCTTGAAGTATAATAATAAATTTCTAAAACATATTTGTACAATTTTTAATTTTAAATAATTAAAAAGCAAACTGACAATAAACATTATTAAGTGCTTATACCTCAAATAATGCCCTATCTAAAATACAATCAACCTTACATTATTTAGACAGTCTCTTTTTGATATTAATTCTGCTTTTGAATGATACCATCTAGTTGTTTGTGAAGATGTGAAACATCATTACATAAAACTATTTTCCGGCTACAAAAAAAAAAAAAAAAAAAAAAAAAAAAAAAAAAATTCCCCCATGTAGAAAATTAAAAAAAAGTGGAAAATCATCAGGAAATGAGGAGGGGTGTTGGAGGGGGCGGGTTATTCCAACGCGTTCGAGAGGTAATTACCGCGTACTCCGAACCTGCTCTGGTTCTATTCTACGGCTGATGGCTACTGTCAAACCTTCACTTGTTTATCTAACAAAACGATCTTCGGTGTGGTTCTTACTTCCTGCACGTACGTTTTACAAGGCTTTACAGTCGTGATTGTAAGTTTAAGGTATTTGGGCTTTTTTTAAAGATCTTTGCTTTCAGTAATACGTTCAAGGTTCGTAAAGTGTAATCTGTAGACAATGGGGATACAAAAGTGAAAACATAAATGAACATGAATAGAAAGTTGTCAAGGTCTGCAAACTAAGATGTTTTCCTCTGAGTGTTGTTAGGATGTAATAAAATCATGCCTCAATATCGGCGCTTAACTCAACTATCCCGCTTAACTTAACTTTACCGCACTTAACTCCCTTTACCCCGAAAAAATACTGCAATCTGAAAACTTCAGATTTCAGTCTAATATCTCAATGAAAAGCTTAACATTAAAAATTTCAAAAAGTTTGAAACAGATTACACTGAAATGAATAAAATCAAAACAAAACGAAACGAAAATGATTCTGAATAGATTTATGTAACAAATGACATCTTATCTCTGTTATTAAATAATAAAGAATCTGTAAGTATTATCTTTCCATTGCGAAAAAATGCCGACACCTAGAGCGGCAAATTTTAAAAACTATAGTCCTCTACCTCAACGTGTGAACCTCGAAGTCGGAATTTTGAATTTCGAATTTGTTTTCTTTTTATTTAGTTCAAAATTTGTGTGAATTAAAAAATATTTGATTAACAAACTCAGCGATTCAAAAGCAATGCTTTGCTACTGCCAACGCCGCCTAGACTACAAAGCCGGAATACTGGTACGAGACTGAAGCTATGAGTCATCATACTTAGGCTTAATGCTGAACGAAGCTACAGGTGTGAATTTGTCGTTGTGTGGTATGATCAGTGCTCTTGCCATGTGTTTTAAAATCGTCGTCACTTATTTTTATTGTATTATTATGTTTTAAGGCAATTATATTATTTTACTATGATGTTTAAATGTTGTGTACCCCTTTGCAAAGGAAATTGTACGGGTGGACCTCATGTCCACGTATTTTCCTTTTCAAGCAATCCTGAATTGAAGAAAAAATGGATATACTATTCAATAAAACGAGAAAATTTCGAGCCAACCAAAAATGCGAAGGTAAGTTAATTTATATTTACTATTACTATTGTTAATACTTTTAATAGTATTTACTTACCTACTTAAGATACGATATTCTTTTGTAAAATTATATACTGCCGTGATAACTACTTTTGTCACATTATTTGCTTGAATTTCTTATAGTACACGATTTTCTTGTATATTTTTAAAAACATTATTTGAGGTATTTCGAAAGGGGTATCGTACTATTAGTTGTATTACACGATGTATAAATCATAACATGTAGCCAAAGCAAAATATAAAATAATCAAAAACAACAAATTTTTTAGCTAACTAAAGAAGTTTCGTATTTTATTTATGGAGACATTGCAAATTGTGTTATAATATACTTCAATTATCAGTTTGGTGAGTTTTTTTCCCTCTCTCTCTGAAAGAAGAAATTGTGATGCATTATAAACTCATTTCTTGAATTCATAAATATTTTATCATCTTAATTGTTTGCAAAAAAAAATAAATTCTTTGAGGAAAAACTAGATTCTCTGGGTTTAAAACAGTAATTGTATCTAGTTGTTTTGTGTACAACAGGTTAAATTCAGATATTGAATGAGTATTAACATCCAAATCAAAAACAAATATTCTGAAAGCTCAGTTTTGTAAGTTTTAAAATAGTTGTGAATTGGTTTTAAACCGATTTCAATCTTGTAAAATGTATGTTTATGTAGAACAGATTCTTAAGTGAAAATTTACTTATTTTTTTACAGGTGTGTGAACTTCATTTTAGCCCTTGTGATACTGAAAAGGAAAAGTACATGTATATCGAAGAAATTGGTGATAAATTATAAGCTCCATTAAAAGTCCCAAGACTAAGGAAAGCTGCAGACTACTACTTTAAACACTAAGCACCTAGAAGATAAAAATGCAGAGACTTTTCTACATTTTTATCTTCCAGGTGCTAGTGTTTTGCCATTCGGCAAATAAGATATTAATTTTCAAATCTAACCTCTCTATTATGGATTAACAAATTAAGCGACTGAAAGCACAGTAAACTGTGTGTGTTTAAATTTGAACACTGTAGGTGCCATCATTCTTGCACAATGCGAGAAATATACATTCATACATGCATACATATGCACGCATACACGCATGCATAGAGTCTTTTAATTATAGAGATAAAGATAAAGCTTTAGTATTCAAGATAGAAATTTGCGTTTATTCACTGAAGAACTTGCGCTCGAGGCTTGCATAAAATATTCCAAGCAAGTGAAGTAGAAGTAATTTCTTTTTGTTAGAGCACAAAAATAAACGTAATAATAATATCTTCTTAGAGGTACTAAACAATTAGAAAAATTTAAAAGCATAAATGATTTCGAAACAGATCATTCCAATGGTTTAAAAGTACGAATAACATGGTTTCCATTTATTTGTCTTCCAAATACGCATTTACTATAGTGCAGACAGTGTTTAAGTTTTTTACTTAGTGGATTTTTTTCAGTAAATTTTATACAGTTAAATGAAGCAAAATATTTTCATAAGATGAAATACAAAAAGCACTTTTTTCGGAAAAATCAAATAATGGAATTATTTTCCATTCGTCTATACGACCCACACAATTTTCTATCCCAACCAAAATAAAATCATGAAATAAGTCTTTATTTATGGACATTATGAAGTTCGATGAAGAAGAATAAACCTGTAAGCAACCTATATTCACCTTTTCTTTCACATTTATAGGCTAGCTATTCATACTGTCAGATATTTTACAGTATATGTTACTTTAAATTAATATAATAGCTACTTAAAATATATACTATACTGAATGAACTTTTATGGTATATAAAATCAATAAAAAATCAATACGACTATAAAATTAATGATAAAGTTAATTTGATTTGTCTTAAAAAAGGCAATAAGTGATCTCAATAACTAGGGAACCGAATAACTGATGGGTTTGCATTGTAAATGTTTTTTAATTTAAAAATGCGAACTCAATAATATTGGATCTTAATCTCTGTTAAAGCATGCATGCATGTATGTGTATATATATGTTCCTCACATTATTGAAAAACGGTGGCATCTAGAGCCACCAGGTTTGAAATACACAAAGTCCTTCGCCCGAACATGGCAGCTAGAAGCCCGAAATTTTGAATTTCGAATGTTTTTCATTTATTTCACCTTTTGTACAAATTTAATGAATTTTTGATTAACAAACTCAGCACTTTTAATCGAGCAGACGCAACATTGTTCGAACTAAAACGTTTTTATCTCCAGCGCGCAAGGTTATTTCCGTTCGACAAAATGAAAGATATTTATCTTTCAATTTTAATCAAGAAACTTAAGTATTTAAAAACAGTGCGCTGCTACAGTCTGAAACAAAATGCTTTCCTCTTGCCAGCCTGCTGCCATTCAGTAATACCTAAAATGTTTAACTTTCAAATTTAATCTCTTTGTTACTGGCTAACAAAGTAAGCGATTTAGAACCTGCTATTCGGAATAATTCTTCATTGCTTATACAATGCTTTGCAGAAAAGCTCGAAGTTTACTATTCTGACATCCTTTGAAGCTGCAGAGTATATTATTCCTTCTTATGTGTATCGATTCATAAGGCTTAATGTAGAAATATATATATAAAACTGAAAAACCATTTTTTGATACATAAGTTACATTAAATGAACTTTAAATTCACAAAACAGAGCAAAATCGATTAAAAAATGGATGGTTAATTCAAAATTTTATATATGATTTTTAAGCAAGCGTAAATATGAAACAAAAATAGTTGAGCATACAGTCTTAGATTGTATTTACTTCTTTGCCTTGTATAAAATCCCTGGACATTGAACTTACGAACCTCGTCTTCTAGTAAATATTTAAGCGTCTCCTATGAAAGAATTACACCATTGACCGAATTAGTTGAGTCAAAAGCCTCAAGGTTAGGACTGTACGCATGGTTGGGCATAAGGTCTGTCTGCTCTAGCTGCAAAATACCTTCTTGGATTTCACCCACACATATGTTCAGGAGCATTGTACTCTTCAGAAACGTTTTTGTAGCTGACCAATGCTTTACTTCTGAGGTAAAGTAGCAAACATCTGTTTGAACTGCATGGTATTAATTAATGACAACCAAGCAAAGAAGACCGTTTCACTTTAAACAGATTATAAGTATTTCCCCAAATGTATGGCATAACTTAGTTCTTTTATCTTCCAATTTTGATACTGTTTCTGTTTAGGAAAATTTAGAGCACAGTTGAAATTTCTCCTGTCAGGATTGAGAAAAATACACTAAATTTCCTCTGGTGAAACCGCAGTATTTTGAAATATTGATTAATTTTTAAAGGCTACCAATATATCGCTATATCTGACCATGATTGAATCTAAGGATTTGTTTATTTATTGCGTAGGTTTGACGGATGTGAATTGGGATGATCTCAACTTAGCAACAGTCTCAGACACCTGGTATTAACTCGTTGTTTCGTTGCAAGGAATTGATCTGCCGAAGTTCCACTAGGACACGGATTGCTTCTAAGCTTGATTTCTCTATTTTGTAAACATTAAAAATTACCTTAGCCCTAATGATGTCTTTTCATTTATTTTCCTACTCCAGGTTTCTTTAATTGCAGCTGCTACCAGAACATGGCTAAGGATTTTCATCTAAGGATGAAAATGTGGGATGTCCTCAGATACGGAAGTAGTTAGTTACAGGGTTTTGAACATGAATCGTTGTAGATTAAAGTGTAGGCAGGCCATATATAAGTTAATTGTATAAACTATAAAAAAGGGCCTATCTAATTGTTGTAATTAGTTGCAAAATAAAGGTGATCAATTAATTGTTTAAACTGAACTGGCATCTGTCAACGACTGCATGATTTTAACATGATTAACTATTGATTTATTAAAGCCTACAGAAGACATTGCTAACTACAAATTACGGGTAAAAAAATTTGGTGCTTACGTATAACGCAACCATTTTACAGAAGGCGCCAAATTTTAAGAATGCGAAAAAGTTTGGGAAATATACGCATAACAATTCTTAGTCTTTAACAAGCTAAAGTACTCATTTCAGTCTTCATTCTTTTTGTTGTATTCCAAGTTCGTAGAATTTCTATTATTAAACTACGATATCTTTCCGTCTCAAACGCATTTTTAAAATATGCGTTTGTGGGATTTCGGTGCAATGGACGAAACTGCAATAAAATTTCTAAAGAAATGAAATATTTTCCTATAGTATTGATAAAAGGAATAACTGCTTTGCGTCTATTCTCAAAGAAATTGCCACGAAAGTTTCACCAGAACAATAGAATCAAAAACTCATTTGTAATTAGATTTACTGATTGATTTTCGGGATAAGTACGAAATAAAAATGTGAAATATGTATATAATAAAGCTTTTTCAGTTATAACTCATCGTTCTTCTCTTCTGTAAAAGCTGCCAAATTGCACAAAGGTAGTTGCTTTAATATGTGAGCATCGAAATTTTTAATGAAAGTAATGGGTTTAGACAATAAATTCAGATGTCGCCGTAATATTTTTGATTAAAACTAAAAAGCAGATTTATATGTATAAAACGAAGGTAGGGTTATTATAAAATTAGACCAAGATTAGAAAACTGAAGGTACAAAATGTTGCAAATATCAGAATTTCATCACATGATCACAATATGAAGTTGAAATTCTAAATATAAGAAAAAATGCTATAAACCAATTTAAACATTCGATATAGCAAAAATCAAGTATTATACGAGAGACTGTAAACACGGGAAGTCATTTGGGTCCTATTTAAAACTAATTTAGTAAAAATGCAATAATTGCTCTAAAATTGGAAACTAAATTGCAAATGAAATTAGTATTACAAAATTTTACGATCGTTTCTTTTCCATTGAAATGAAACAAAGCATTTCTGGATAAGTCATAGCCATTCAAAATAACTCAGCTGAAACGGCATATTTGTCTTAGAAAATTCTCCACGAAGGCATCCCTTCCCGTGGGCAGACCAAATAACAACCAACCAAACCAACCCATGTGATTTTACTACAGCCAGTTTTACGCGTTCACTTATTCGATTCGTTAAAGAATCGAAGTTTATTCTAATTTCCATCGAAAAATTTATTGTTTTTTAATAGTTTAGTTTGGCATAATGAAGAGCGATGCACTTGTAAAATTTAAGTGATAAATGAAAAGATCTCACTGTACATATATTAACTCTGTTTTAAACAGTTTTGCATTAAATTGTATTGTATCATGACGAAAGGCAAAAATCACTGTTATTCTCTAAAGGTTTTCTAACGACCCAATTATGATAATAAAACAATGTATAAACTTGCTTATACAAATAATTGCAAAAATTCAATAACACTTGCGAAATGTTTTGAGAATTTACTTTTTCTGACGTAGTAATTAAGGTGATGCTGGAAATGTAAATCTAAAGAAGTTTTTAAATTCGCTTCTGAATTATCTTGAAGGGAATGTGTTATTTATCATGTTTGAACGCGACGTTATTTTTTAGAAAGTGATTTTAAATCTGCGAAATACGTTTTTGTAAGACGTAGCAGATGTGAAGTTACTTGCGTTGATAGTTTTTTTAAAGCGTATATACGATCAAGGTCGGCGTCTGAATTTTAATTGATATTTATGACGTTGTTAAGCAGTAACAAATTTGAAAATTATCCAGTTGCGGTCTTGAAATACTGATATTAGATATATTTCTGCCTACTGTGAAAACGTGGGTTAAATTGGCTATACGAATTAGCTATACTATTTCATGGACTTTTGGACATGGAATTTTAATTTTTATCTATAAATTATTTTGCGACCGAACTGGACATTTGTAATTCAAAAAACTGAAAGCAAATATACTGCGTCTGATTTTGGGGTATTAAAAATAAATTACATGGTATTTAAATATATAAAGTGAAAAGAAATTATACAGCATTAGTTTTGAGACCCACTAAAATCACTAATAACATATTATAAATTTAACACTATTTGGTTTCTATAAGTTAGATTTTAGCTACATAATTGAGTGCATCAAATCGAACACTAAAGAACTAGATAAATAAAAACTTATTATCGTAAATGAACAACGGGCTTATAAAGAACGGGAGGCCAATTTCGGCGAAGAATATAAAAGTGTCTTTAAGAGACTTAACAGTTGCGACTTTCAAATATTGTTGGAACGGTTGAAAATTTTGTCAGAAAATATTATGGAGTCCGAATACAGTATTCAAATTAACCTTACAATTCGCCGCATGACTGTAGAGTCATTAGGATTTTTTTCTGAAACGGCAAACACGAAAAATGAGCAATGCCCTCTCCCAGACTCGAACTTCGACCTCTCGAATACGCGCCGAGTGTGCTACCGTTACATCACGAATGCACGTAGAAAGGAGGGAGAAAATACCTTATATGATAAACAAGGTAATTCTTTGCTACAAAGAAATTTATGAAGAGCCAAAGAAGACGTGCACACATCGATAATGCAATTTTTAGGAAATAAAAATTGAATTACAAAAAATGTGCATTTTTAAAAATTATTTTTAATAAAAATACTTAAATTTATTCATCTCGTTTTATTTATTGAAAAACGAGAGGAAAAATTTGGAATCAGTTATCCTTTTTTATAAGTATTTAGTTTATCGATTATTTAGGTTTCAAACTGTCCGGAATGCTGGCGGAACCGATTATTCGGACTATATGAGATATTGCTATAGTTATTTTGTTTTCTTCCTAAATCACTAATTAACAGCTACGTGTGTCCTTACAGGGAACAAATTCAACAATAAGCAAATTTTATGTAACAAATATTGTATGGACACTTAAAAAAACGAACTAAAAGTCCTGCCATAATCTTGATATGTAATATTACTAATCAGCATCAGAAGCTGAATCACTCTCTAAAGCAAACTAAGAATAAGAGTACTATAAAGCAAACTGAGAGTAAGAGCAAACTAAGGCAAACTAACAAAACAAGAGACCGTAAACTAAGAGTGTAAGTAAAAGAAACTAAGGGAATAAACTAAGAGTAACAAACTAAGAGTAACAAACTAAGAATAAGAGCAAACAAAGAATAAGAAAGTAAGTAAAACAAACTGAAGTTTGCTAACTCCATAAAGCAAAGTAACTTTTCAAATACATTTAGCAATTAAATTAGGTCACGTTATTTGAATACGGACTATTAACCTAGGAAGAATGATGTCTTCGTGGAAGATTTTAGGAAGGAAATCGCTTATATTTACGTTACAGTTGCGACAACCATGAAACCAGCCATGCAGCCAAATCATTCACCTGGAGTCGAACTCCCAGCATTTAGAGTACTTAACCCCTCGAACACTAATGCGACCCCTAAGTATCAGATAAATTTTCTTAGCATGTAGTGTTTTCTGTATCTTAGATGGCTCACCCATGGCCATCCAAGCCATGACTGATGATTAAATGGATGATTTATGTTGACTGTTAAAATAAGAAATGTTAATTGTTTTAAATAAAATATATTAAACATTAGTTTTCCTTTTAGTATTGAAAGTGATCAAGTCTTGCAATGCTCTGTCATTAAAATCTTTTCACCTATACCAGCGGTTTTCAACCTTTTTCTTTCGTGAAGCTTTTAATGAGACTTTGTAGTTCAGAGCCTATAACCCACATACCTCCCCCATTATTCTAGCAATAGAGCTTACAATGGTGAAATTTTAATATAACAAAATCAATAAAATTTAGTGATTAAAATCAGAAAAGTATAACTTCCTCTTTTTCAAAGAATGATAATTTCGAGGCAACTATAAAGAAATCTTCATTGAATGGATCTGAAATTCACAGTTCGTCTCATTTCGTTTGGGGAACTTATGTTCAAACAATCGTTGGAAGCCTTTAAGCCGATATTTACACTCGATTTAACGTCGCTGGTTACTCGAAGTTCATTTTTTGGCTAGATTTTGTAAAGTGTCTCGAATATTCCGCTTTGATTTTCTCTATACATGATTACCAAGAACCTAACTTGTTGAGCGTAATCACTTTTGTTAGATGTTTTAAATACAGATTTGAAATTAGTTTATTTATTTTTTAAAAAATGTCGTATAGTTATGCATGCCCTCGTAGTTATTCGTCATGTGAAATTTCAAGTTTAAATGAAATGAATGATAAACAAAAACGTGCCTAGTGCAGTCAGGATTATCATCCACAAACAGTTTCTTTTGCAGTACACAAATAGTCTGATTTCTTTTCTTTTTTTTCTTTTCTCATCCCCCTTTTTTCTTTGTTTTGTTTCTTTTCCACAAGTAGTTTGTGCAAAGATAGCTTTCTTATCGTTTTATTGATTTTTACACAACTTTGAAGTACACGAATTAAAAACAAAACTCTGCACTGAAGTTGGTTTGAATATCATAATTTAAAAAAAGAGAACTACATACAGAAATCGAGTACCACAGATTGGGACTTTATGACTTAGTACTGAAAATACAGCTAGCTGTTGATCACTGTTTACGCTATGCTCCAGCAAAGCAGGGAAGGGAGTGGCTAAATATGATGCGTAACGTCTCAGATGGCCGCAGACCACAGAAAAGAGTTACTGGGCAAACCCTTTCCCTGAGTACCAAATTTTTAAGTCCGTAGCAGCAAGTTCATATCGGAGAATGTAGGTCAAGTCCGGACAAAAAGGTACCTCTAAGTAATTCAAAAAGAATAGATTAATGTTACGGTGTGGGCGGAGCTAATTACAACTTTTGAACCGATTTTTATCAATGACGGTAGCATCGCAAATCGTGGAAATCAATTTTCCTTTCATCTGATAATAAATTTAAACTGCATGAATAGTTTGTTTTATAAAATTTTTTACAACATTTTTTTAGTGTACTACCGACTAAGCCATCATATACCCCCCTCCCCCCACGGGTAAGCGTTCCACAGATTGGGAACAGCTGACATATACCACAGAAAGCTTTTGAACGCTTGCTTTAACTGAAAATAAGCAAACATAGTTTTCCGTTTTCACGTAAAAACTTTCTTTACTTAAGCCTTCGCGTTCCAAGAAATGGCTGTCAGCAGCTGGAGTTATTTATACAATAAAAATGGTCCCCGCTATTCGTATTCGTCGCAGTTTATTTTTGAAAAAAGTGCAGCGTAACATCTGGAATGATTGACACATTATTTAAAAATAAATTTCCTCTTCTTCTGTATAGTGGGAATTTTTGTCCTCTTTGAAAAGTATCAGATAAAAGGAATCTTCACAATGGTATAGCCAGATGTCGTTAAAAATGAAAAGGAAGTTGTAGCCATTGGTAAAAATTAATTTTTTGATTACGAGTTTCATTACAAAAGCTGATGAATAGTGTTATGAAGTGCATTTATTCTTATTAGTTAAATTTATCCATTCACTTCCTTGTTGTCATTAAGATAAAAGTCAAGCGATAGGCCATACTTTGATTTAAAACAAATAATAAGGTATTAATAATAATTTGCTGACAACTTTATTCTTCATTGCTGCAGAAGTAAATACAAATTGTGTATAGTTGATACATGAAGAGCCCGAGAATCTTGTCCTGATAGTTTACTTTCCTAATAATTTCTGATCTAATGCTCTCATGCCTTAATATTATACTCACCAGATAGATTCCAGCCGTCATATCGTTGGATGCTATTTCGAATCCCGGGGAAGGCATGGTTGTCTGTAAAATGTGCAGTGTCTTTGCGGCATGGAGGCATTTAAAATACTTTCAAGTTTAAGTCCATTTGATAAGTAAATGGTACGGAAAGAGAGAACGAGATCCCTAGGAAGGACGAGAGGCCCATGGAAATTGAGATGGAGCTGGGTAGACCCCTGCTGTCCGCTATAAAGTGTCCAAAGCCTTTACCAAAGACAGGCGCTTTCCTCTTCATGGTAATAATGAACCCGTGGACCTGATCTGGATAATGTCTAAATTATATGGATTAATATCAGCAACTAGGCGGCTTCATTTACGTGAGCACACTTGTTGTTTCAATAAAAACAGTAAAATCTCCTTAAGAAGAGGACTCACAATTCTAGGCAGTTTTGGTTTTCTGTGGAGATGATCCCCTTACAGATCTTGATGCTTAAAAATGTTGATCATTCTCAGTAATGGTAACGAGAATATTAATAACAACGTAATTCTAGTTTTTGAAAACATATCAACTTCTGCAAAAATTCTGGCACAACAGTTGTCGCTAAATTATAAACTAAAGAATAGTTCGATGGTAAAGGAAGAGGAATGGGAAACCCTTGGACCAAATCCCCGGAGTAATTTCCCTTCAAAATTGGAACGGAAATTAGAAAAGTCGTGCTGTAACCTGTAAGAAGTTTAACCAACTATGCCAATGACAGATGCAATTCTATGCTTCTCCCCACGGTAAAACTGATGGTTTTATTTTGATGTTACAGTCTAATAAGTGAGATATGTTCCAACAACAACAACTATGCTTCTCCATTCATATATCATGCTTCTGTAATGTGCTTCTCCGCATTAAGAAGGTTAAGCTTTATACAGAACTAATGTCACAAATGCATAAAGAAAATATAGATAAAGATTTCGATTTATTTCAGATTATTACAGTGCTAAGTAACGTCAGCGGCAGCGAATTTTATACTACTGCACTAGATTGAGCTATTTAATTGGGGCAAACTACGAAGTGTTCTTGAAAAAACTTCCCCAATGTATGAATACCTAGTGGCCTATCTGCGCAACCAATCAAAATGAAAATTCGGATATTGTTATTCGAAGATATACGCTACAGAGTGTGATGATATTAAACACACT
>KK118468.1:177208-188297 GCA_000611955.2 Stegodyphus mimosarum
TTTTTTTTTTTTTGACGTAGTCAACCCGGACCAGCCTGCAACTGACCAAACGTATAAATGAAGGTGGCCAACCTACATTCATACTAACCAAGAAAATCAAAAAAAAATTAATTGGAATTAAATTCACTACATTCATATCAAACACAAAATTTGTGTGAATTTTTTCTTACTTTCTTTTATTATTTTTTCTTACTTAGTGAACAAGAAAAACAAGCTCGATGAAATAAATGTTCTTAATTGATCAAATTGAACCTTGGATCAACTCTTTTAAATAATTTGCTACAATGAATTTTTTGAGTTTTGTGGTCCGCGATGTTTTGAATTAAGTAGCTTTTATTTCGAAAAATTTTTATTATTTTGAAAGGTCCAGTATATTTTGGCTGAAAAGCATGAGGTGGTTGCAAAGCCTTTAAAAATACCTCATCTCCAATATTAAATTTTGGTGGTTCTCTGCCTTTAACAACTTTATTTTGAGACTGAAAATATTTTTCTTCGTTTTGTTTCACAGATTCTCTAGTTGCTTTAATATGTTCTCTCTGACGTAACAAGTATTGTGAAGGATTATCTACCGTTACCGGTTCATTATTTGTATCTAGAGGATTGAGTTCGCCAAAAAATAACTGTGCGGTAGTAAAACCTGTAACTATGTGTTTAGAATTGTTGTAATATAGTTTGAAAAAAGCTAATCTATCTGACCATTCGATTACCTTATGGGATAAAGAAGCTATGCTTTCTTTCATAGTTCGATGAACTCTTTCTATGACTCCATTAGACTGTGGATAATAAATGGAGCTTTTTCTATGTTCAATATTGAGATCTTTTAGAAATTTTTCAAATTCAGCTGAACAAAAATTTGAAGCATTATCAGATAAAATTACTTTTGGAATACCAAATTTTGAAAAATAAAGATTCATACACCTTATTATTGTAGCAGATGTAATATTTGACAGAGAAATAGCTTCTAAATATCTTGAATAATGATCAATAATAGTTAGAATGAAAAATTTGCCATCATGTGATCTAGGCAATTTACCCACAATGTCAATTGCTAACATTTCTCCAGGTGCTAAATCAGATTTTTTTATATTACTTGTAATTGTTTTACATGACTTTGGTTTATTCTCCAAACACTGTTGACATTTTTCACAAAAGTTTTTTGTATCTAAAAACATGCCCTTCCAGAAATACTTTTTCTTAATGAATTCGTAAGTTTTACTAGTACCAAAATGCGGAGCATGAGCAATCTCTAAACAAGGTTTTACTAAAGAATTTGGAAGTAGAATTTTATTTTCTAAGTGCCTTGTCTTTAAATGATGCGCTCTAGGTCTTAATTTTATCATTACTACACCATTTTTTTTATCAATAAAATATTTTTCACAAATATCAGCTTTATTATTGTTAATTTGGCTTAAGATATCCTTAATATTTTTGTCATTTCTTTGGTGATTAATTATATTTTGGATGCTTAACTGAGTATTATCTGAATGAAATAAGTTGATATTGTTTAAACTATGAAATGTTTCGGGAACTCTAGAAAGAAAATCTGCAGGATTGGAAAAACCAGGTATATGTTTTAGAGAGTAATCAAAATCTTGTAAATACAACAACCATCTAGCAACAATGTCAGGCTGCTTATCCAATTGCATATGAAAAGTGAGAGGTTTAGCATCAGTTAGAATAGTGAATTTTTTACCATATAAATGTTCGTGAAAATGTTTTACAGATGAAAATATGGCATAGAGCTCACGTCTAATAGATGGATACCTAGACTCAGCAGGAGTAAGTAGTCTCGAATAAAATTCTACAGGAAAGAATTTGTCATCAATTTTTTGCAAAAGAATCCCACAAATAGCCACTTTAGAAGCATCAGTAATTAAAAATATTTCATGATTATCATCAATGTTCCTTATAGTTGGTTTGTCCAACATTATTGATTGTAATTTATCAAAGGCATCTTGGCAATCTTGATTCCAAACAAAGGGAACATGTCTTTTAGTTAAGTGTACTATTGGCTGAGTGATCTCAGCAAAATTATGGATTAAATGTCTAAAATAGTTCATCATACCAAGAAAAGCTTGAACCTGTTTAACATCTTTAGGAATAGGAAATTTTGAAACCTTTGCTATATTATCTTCAGAGGGAGAAAAACCTGCTTTGGAAATGTTGAAACCTAAATAAGTTATCTCAGATTTACATAATTGCACTTTAGCTGGGTCCAAAGTCAAATTAAATGCTTTTAACCTATCAAAAACCTTTTGGAGAATTACTTTCAATTCAGATACACTATCAGCAGCAACAATAATATCATCTAGAAAAAATTGAACATTACTACCTTTAATGTCATTTAAACATTTTGAAATTAATGTGTGGAAATAAGAAGTACTATTGCGTGAACCAAAGGGAAGTCTACAAGGATGAAAATTACCAAGTTCGGTGCAAAATGCCAACTTTTCTTTATCAGAATCTTGTAATTTAATTTGGAAAAAGGCTGATTTCAAGTCAAGTACACAGTATAATTTCCTACCAGCAATGTTGTGTAAAATCTCCGAAATTTTTGGTAAGCAGATTTTATAAGATTCTGTAATACTGTTTAATAAACGATAGTCTACAACCATACGAAATTTTGGTGTGTTTTTATCCTAAACTTGAAGAAGAGGGTTCTATTATGCCTGCTTCTAATAATTTTGCAATTTCTTGTTGAGCATACTGTTTTGCAATTTTAGGAATAGGGTAAGGTCTAGTTTGAATTGGGAAATTGTGAAGAAGTTTAAATTCTGGTACAACTTTATCAGTAGATCCTAAAGTATTATATGATTTTGAAAACACAGCATAATTATTCATTAGCAATTCTATCATTTCATTTTTTGCTTGTTCATTTAAATGATCTAGTTTAAAGTCTGATACATTTAATTCCTCTTTTCTAAGTTTAATTACTTCTTGCAAATTTAGAGTGTTGATTTGTAAAGTCTCATGATTTTTGGGACTAACAATATCCTCAAAATGAAATGGCACAGGAGTTCCAATAACCGAATTCTTCCTCAAAATTAATTTCTCATTGGTGTTGTTTTCAACAATAGTTTGAATGTGGTTGTGACAATCAACTATATGTAAAGATTCATTGATATGGAACTTATTTTTTGATGGCTTTGGAGAAAGCAAAATTTCTTTAAATTGTTTTAAAGCTTCAGGAACAGCTAAAGAAATGATTTGAGATTGACCTGGCTGGACAGTTATATTAGAAACCATTCTTAATGAGTTTAAATTACAATTTTTTCTTCTTACATTAACTGAGTTCGTTAATTTTTTATTGGGATAATTTTCTTCAAAGTCCAAATGAGTATTATCTACTATGAGTTTCTTATTTATGGAATCTAACAAAATTTTGTTACTTTGAATGAAGTCATAACCTAGGATTATCTGATAAGTAGAATTCCAATGACATAAGGAATTCCAATGGGTGACATAAAATAAATTAGTGAACCATTTACTTTGAATTTTGAATTTTAAATTAACTGCAGACATGTAAGGAATGCATGAATCATCAATAGTTTTTATTCTTACCATCCGAGAAAATATATTCAATAAAAAACACTACAGTTCGCTTTCTATAAATCAGGAACCATATCATCGGACTTTCCAGGAGAGTTAAACGTGCATATTCCAGCGAGGTGGTAGGTGAAGAGGCAGTCGGTGAAGAGACAGGCCGAAGCCTGTCCTTCTGCTTTGAACTCCTAGCAGCGAAGAGGCAGAAACCTGTCCAACAACTGCCAACAAGGGCTTGGACGAAACGATGACGATTCTTGAAGCGATAGTTTGATGATAGATGCCGGCTTACTAGCACACCAACTACGGGTAACACTTCTTGCACTATGCAATGGACCTGCAGTAATTGTATTATGAATTTCAGCAACAATTTCAGTTGGAACACATGATATTCCGGATCGCGGTCTATCACATGTGCATCCATTTTTTTTCATTTTTTTTGGCACATAATGTACAATTTTTACGGAGCAAGGGCTTGTTTTAGCTTATGATTTCCCCGATAAACTTACACTACTTCGGCAGCATTTTTCCCATTTAGATGAAATAGCTTCGTCAAGTCAACTCGTTGTCTCACTGTAAGTGTCTCTTCGTAGTACATTCGAACACCTGATTGAAGAAACAATCTTCCCACTCTGCTTATTAAAATGGTGTTTCCTGATTTGTGCTTCTACTGTCTATCCGTGTGAATTATGAAAGTATGTCAATGCACCTTCTCTCTGTATCGGGATTGATATTTTACAATGCTCTTCTTTCCAAATATTTTATGTCAGCAATTTTCATCATACGTGTATCGCTCTAAAGCCCTTTATAGTTTTTCAATGCGTTGATCAGTTTGCGCAGAAAGAAAGGGAGTTGCCATTCGAAAATTTCGCAGTGTTTTCACTGTCACCGTAACAGCGAGAAGAGCTCTGTTGTTTTAAAAGACTCAAATCCTTTTTTAATTAGCAACATCCATGTGTTGGTATGGAATCCGAGAGTCTTATACCGTTCTCTCTCTAACGCAACCTTTCGGCAATATTTTTGGGTAAATGGATTTATTTTTAAATTCCCTCATTCTTCAAAGACAATGCTGTCACAAACGCCCATGCCTAATTCAGAAACCAAGAGATTCAGACCAGAAACCAACAGCTTCATTAATCAATCCTCTTTTCAGAAAACTATTAATACATACTTATAGAAATTTATCATTTCCTAGTTTAACTGATGCATGAATATCAGTAATAGTGTGATCCAAAAATAGTACATTCAGATCTTAATTTCAAGCTCAAACTGGCTGAGATTTCTTGAGGGTACGCATTATATGAGTAATGTCTACAACGAAGAAATGTTCGTCAGCCCAAAGTTGTTCGCCTTGTTTTATAAACTATTGCTTTTAATTTCTGAAGACTAATCATCCATGAATTTTGTCGTAAAATTTATTTACATAAAGTACTCTGTTTAAAACGTGAATACATCCATATCAATATAAAAATATGGAATAAGCTCCAAATCTTATGTAATGTGCATGATTTAAAACCCTTCAAGCAATGCGCTACGGAATTTCAAACTGTTGTTTTAAAGAAGGCATCTGTAAAAGTATGTAAAATTATAGAAGTTAATTGCAATTAATAATGAATTGTAATTTTCCTCGTAAAATTTATTTACATAAAGGTATTTAATTTAAAATTTGTATGCATCGGTATCAGTAATGGAAATTAAAAATGCAAAGATTTGTATAATTAAAATCACTTGTAAACATTTTCCCTGAAATTTCAGACAACCTTTCTTTTAATGAAAGCATTTCTAAAAGTATTCAAATTCGCTTAAATTATGAGCATTTTAATTAATGAAGTAAAGATTATTCCTATAAATATTTTTGTTTGTAGAAACTAAGAATGAAATTTTGGTATGTTTAAAGTTTTCTAGATTTTTAACATAGCGATTTAGTAAATACTGGAGAGGAAGAAGATTTATAGAATGAAATAATTAAATAATAAAAAATATATATAATTACTAAAAATTAATTGGTAATTAATAAGCTACAGTACAAAATAGTAAAATAATGTAGAAACAGTAACAGAACCAAATAATAAACTAATATAGGTGAAATAACAAACTAATAGATTAATATAAATATACTAGAACAAAGACGCTTTAAAATTTTTACTACCATCAAAAATTATCTCGTAACACATTACTAAATGTAATGTAGTACATTATATGAACAACTTCTTTACATTTCTGAAAAATGTGAAAAAAATCAAAATTCTTAGCCTATCAGTTGTAAATGAGTGTGCAAACATACGTGTGATGGTTAAGCAAGTAGAAGAAACGGAAATTTTCAAGTTTTTCCTTTATTATAAAATATAATCCCCATATTATACCTAATACAATGCCTCAATGATTTAAAAATAATACAGACGTATTTTAATTCTTTTCATATCCTTATCCATAACTGTGATCATTACATCCGGAGTTTACTCGGAATTATTCTGTTTCGGGTGACTTGCATTCATGCCCTAGTGTCTGCTGTCACTAGACAATGAATAAAAATATCGATCAAGGTAAAAGGCGAAACTGCAGCCTCTAGCAAAACCGTTGATATTTCATCATTGTAATTTCTGAAACGGAATGGCCCACCAAACCTGAGGCAGACGAATTGTGACCGACTGCCATCCTGCTCTAGTTTCAGTTTGTTTATTTACGGAAAAAGAATGTAATAGATCCAGAAGTTCTGCTGACAGTTAATTCATCTACTGACAATTTTGTTGTTGCTTATTCATTTTTTTTTAGATTTATTCATTTAGTAAGAATGCATTTGGCACATAACGTTGAAACCCATGATGTAGCAAAACACGATTTGCCTGTTCCTTGCTTTGTTGTGTTTAAGGTAACGATAACTCATATAAATTGAAGCACATAAATATGACTGATATTGCAAAAGTAAACATGTAACGTTCTTCTGAATCTACTCAACTTTAAATTCGGTACTGCATATTCCCTTTTGCTATGATTTTTCCATATATTTTTCCAGCAATCAAATTCCAGCATTCATTTTCCAGCATTCAAAATGATAATAGTATACAAAGTAACATTCCCAGATAAAATATTATTTCGTCTAAATGCAAAGAATACTGTTAATCATACTTCTGAGAGATCTCGATTCTGTACTTGGTGGATGTGATTTTTGTCATTTGAATTGCAATTCCAAAGCTAACAGATAGACCTTTTAAACACAGTTTCCTATAACACGTTTTCACTATGAAACAATGAAAAAATTGTGGAAACCCTCGTATAGCATGGCAACATCGTTTCATTTTCGCAAGTTTACGAAATATGCGTAAACCCTCTTATAACACTATGTAAAGACAAATTTCGATAACACAATTTTTATTCTAAATATTTACAATATTGAGTTAAATACTATGCCATCGTGTGTAGTGCACAATAACAACATATTGATTTGTCCACATAAAAATAAAATACATTCCAGGAATACCCGCATTCTCTCACATTGAAATTCTTTTGAAATTGAGTCATGCCCATCCTTTACACAGTATGTATCTTATGCTTCAAGTACTCATTTGGTAGATTGCATAAATTACCGAATTGCTTTCAAATGTTTTTAGAACGTATCCCTCTATTTTATTGGTTGTTAGTTTCCTATAACACGATTTATTTTTTAGGAGCCTATCTATCGTGTTATAAGTGGAATATCTGTACACAAATTGTTAGTTTTAATTACTTATAAAATCGAGGTCCTGATTATCCAGAGCCAGTAGATTTCGCTCTCTGCGTTTTTTTATGTTGTACGGTATTTTCTCCTTTCTTACCGTGTGCTTTCGTGGTGTAATTAGAAGCACTTTCGGCTAGCAGCTGGAGGCGAGTACCGGCGGCATATAAGCAAGACCTCTGTACACTGTTATAACAACAGGCCTGAATATGGCAAACTGCAAAACATATAACTTCACCCTTAACTCGACCCACAATAATGATATCACAAGGCTTGAAGTCGTTTACATTCGGATATTGCTAGTATTATTTTGAAACGTTCTCATTAAGAAACTTCAATCTCAATAGATATCATAACTCAAACAAACTGTTGTGCATCCCATCATACGACGATTGAAACAGTTTTGGCCAGCTGGTTTGCTGTATATTCTGTCAACATACTTTACAACCTATGGTCAGCATAATATAAACTTCCAGCAATATGACATCACCATTCCGGGCGGAGTTAATGGTGATGTTTGCATGGTTTGTCATTGGAGACAATTTCAAGTTGTTGTCCTAGCAATGTACAGATTGCTCATATGCGTCCCGGTGAGGGCACTGCATATTTTTTTCCGCCTTCTGCTCCGAAATAAAATTTCTAATTATCTCTATAGACTTCCATTATGGTAATCCTCTGTATTTTAAATACTCAATCAATATTTCAAATTTTCATGGTTATTTTGCTAAAATTAAACAAAATAGTTATAATAAAATGCTCCTAAGTATTCAGTGTTAGTACCTGTTATTTACATTATAATCAGTAACTAATAATTTCAGTCACTGGCTATGCTTAGTCTAATGCATTATCGTATTAAACTGTGAATAATCTTGGTCCTCCATTAAGAAATAATTATGTTAGAAACTTTTCGTTCCATTCTAATAGTTAAAATTTTGCTGTTCCTTTTTTATCGGAGCAAAAAAAGCTTATATAGAAATAACTAAAACTAAAATTGCAATTGAAATTAAAATGCAACGTTAATTAAAATAATTAGGAATAGATAACAATTTGAGCAACAAATTTATAACCAAACACGTGCTCTTTATACTCTACGGCCTACGCATACTATTTCATCATACTTTCCTCATCCTACATTTTCATAGGCAAAGCGTAATTATTTAAATTATCTAAAGATTAAAGTTTTAAATTGCTGTGGGCATCCAATGCAGTTATAGTATGAGGGTAATTGCGATCTCTCTTCGTGTCACATGTAATTGTATAAACAATATGCAGTCATAATTTCTTTAATAATAATTGTATATTGGGCGGATTCCCAGCCTTTTTCTGCTTAGGACATAACTAACTGAACACTAGCGATCTAACGATGCAGTGATTTAGATTTTGAATTATTGTTACATTGAACATTACATTAATATTAAAAATAATAAAAGTAGATATATGATTCATAGTAATATTACAATATCTATAAATGTTGAGTTTTTGTTTTGAGACATAACCTTGACAGACTAACACATTTGAAACATATACTAGTCTGTTTTTCAGTTTATAACTCATTAATTTCACATCATAACAACATTAGAAAAGAAAGCAGAAAATTTTTGTCATATTTTTACGATCGTGAGATATTGTCATTGCTTGTAAATTCAATCTAAAATGACGTTACTGAAGTTTATTAAAATGTCGGGTACTTTTATCTCATATGGATACCAATTGCCATACCAATCGAGATTACAATCGCCAATGAGAGCCAATGCGCCAAATTTAATAGCCTATTTATGTCGCGTCATGAATAGCTGCGTCTTGTTTAATGTGTGTAATGCCAAGGCTGTGCGAGATGCCGAATTTGTTCAATTTTCTGATGTATTTTAAGCGAAAACAGAATACTGTTGTTCAGTACACAGTTCTCCATGTACAAACAGATCTGTTTTCGCTTAAAAAAGTATCAGATAATTGCACAAATTTTTCTGCATTAAGTGGATTAACATTATACCAAATGTCATATTATATGATGCATTATTGTTATTACAAGTTCATTACTTTTTTCAAGAAATTTTACCTATCATTATGTATCGCCTCCACCTTGTTAGATTTCCCGCCAACGATTATGTTTAGAGCTAAGGGCCACTAGTTAGCAGAAAATTACCAAATTTTTTTCACATATTAGACCTCCGATTTATCTTCGAGAGGAGAAAATAAACCAGTTTACTAAGTACTATTTGATATGCTGGCAAATTTGTAAAAACCCCATTTATCGGCAAACCAAGAGAGCAAATGACTTGCATAGGTGTTGATAATCAAAATAACATACATTCTTCAAGATTCGTCTACCTGTATGTTTCGCTAAATATGTAATAGTTTTGTTATGTACAGCATTATTGAGTAGCTACATACTTCTTGGAGTTTCGTAATTAGTAAAGAATATTGATACCCTCGTTGGGAAAAACTCTGCCATGATACTAAACATCTTCCATTCTAGCTTGGCTTAGTTGTTGAAAGCCACATATAGCTCTGATTTAGCTTAAAATAATGAACCCGTTAAAAGTGATACATAGGAAACAATTTTGATTTGAAACTACTCGCAGTACGAACCAAAAGTATTTATTCCTCAACAGCTACGATGCTTGACCGTAAAGGTAGAAAATGGAAAATTAAGTACCCTTTGCGGTTTTCGGCTTTCCTTAGACCTAGTGTGCTTTGCCATTATCCAACAAATCCAGTTCCCTCCGAACCGACAAATTTTCGGATTCGTAATTGAAAATTTGAAACCTGAGCTCTCACTGACCTGGCCGATAGAATTAGTAAATAAAACTAAATTTCTTATTTTTCACCCCCAGGTAAGAATTATTCTTTGGTTACTCATGCTAAATACTGCATGCATCAAGTCTGTGACCGGGCATAAGATGATAATCCCGAAGAAGAATATTTCTCACATCATTACGTTGACATCATCAAATCCGCCCTGCATTCTTTGAAATATTATTAACAAAATTTGCCGGCACTGAGCTGATAATTATCCATATTAATTATTGTATCGCTTCATAGATAAAAAAAGTGCAAGTAATCCAAAAGTATTTAGTAAAGTTGTAATTAACACGTGACTACTGTTCCGATCTGAATACACACTTTTCACTACTACTAGTGGCAACGCAACAAATATACAGTCATTAGGTTTATTTTAAAGCAGCAAATGTGAAAAATGAACAATGCCATCGCCGGGACTCGAATATGCGCCGAGCGCGCTGAAAGCGCCCTGTGTTAATAAAACCGTGTTAAAAACTGTGTTAAAATAAAACCCTGTGTTAAAGGCAATTGGCAACAGTAAGATAGGAATATTTTTAGCCCAAAGGAGCCTTAGCTCGGAAGGGCTATTAATTTCGTTTTGTCATTTTGGGTCGATTCGTTGTGAATGGCCGTATTACTTTTCAAACTGTTGCCATCAAATATTATCGCCCTGTGTTATATTAAAGAAATTAAATAATGAAGTATCTGCGTAAATGCATGTATGTTTCTCGCATTGTGATAAAATAACGGTACCTAGAATCATCAAATTTTGAATAACGTAATTATCTTCCGAATATGGGCATCTGGAAGCCAAAAGTTGGAATTTGGAATTTGTTTTATTATCGATTTCATATTTTATAACACTTTAACGAATTTTTGATTAAGAAACTCAACGATTTCAAAGATAGCAATAGCAACTCTGTGCGAAAGAAAGTATTTTATCTCCAGCGCGCGAGACTGTGTATCGGAAATTCTAAAGATATGCTCATTTTAAAATTATTTTGCAATAATAAAGTAGTAAATAAAGTTTGTAATAAATAAAGGTAGCACAGA
>KK118468.1:188324-242933 GCA_000611955.2 Stegodyphus mimosarum
CTTTAAAAAATTTCTTTTTGTTTTACCTTCCCCTTTTTTTTTTTTTTTTTTGCTTGTTTTTAATGTAGCTTAAAAACTTTAATTTTTAATTTCGAATTTTTTAGTGTTTAGATATCAGATATTCTGGATTAAATGATTTGTTTACGATATCTCTAAAATCAGTTTTAAAGTCAGACTGAGTATTGATTGATCAGATTTACCACTGAACCAGCTAGCATTACAAATTAATTATTTCTAAAGTTTTAAATGAGTGAATTATCAATCTACGGTTTAGAATGGATTTAGTTAAGATAATAATAGCATTTACTTAAACTTTTGAAATTTTCTTCTGAGAAAGGTTTGTTAGTCTTTTGCTATAATCATGTTGCCATTTTTTCAAAAATTAAGGTAAATGCTGCTCTAAATTGCATCTTGTTGCTTCACTTTTATATCCATTGTCTTCTTCGCTTTCTTGTACTTGATCCTCGAGTTGCTGTAGTAAATATGTTTTGGTTTGATAAAATTTTATAATTTTCATTATTTTTATCTGTTCATTATTTTATCCACATGTTTATGTTTGCTTATATTTCCAAACTTTTGAGCTCCACAATCAATATTAACAAAGCCCAGTGTTATTGCTTTTTCATCGGCAGAACATTACTTTACTAACATCAACAATCAGTCTTAATAGTCATTACAGTAATTAACAGTGCCACTTATTGCATCAAAAATCTTGAATTGCATTTCCAAAAATGCAGAATTTCCTCTTCGTTTTCTTCTATTACAACGAGAACTATTTTTTGAGAATCGATGCACGGATATCTATAATGGGAAGCTCACTGTATATCTGGAATGAATTTAATTTTACAATTAAAAAGAGAATATAAGAAAAAGAGGATATTTTAAACTAATTTAGCTGCTTTTTCAATTCCGAAATCTAATTTTTCTCCATAGAATTTTCTGTTTGAACACGAAAAGTATAAAATGATAGTCAGGTAGTCAGTTAACGTTAGATATAATAAAAAAAATTATAAAAATCTGACGCTTTCAGATTTAAAAGAATGAAATTCAAATGAAAGCTTTCAGATTTCATATTACGCCCAAAGGGCCGTTTTTTAACGTTTTATGTATTACCTTTGTTTAATAAATATTATGTTCTTTGCCTTACCATAAAATTCAATTCAACAGCAATATCACAAAATATTTAAAAAGAGCATATCTTCGAATTTCCGATCACAGAGTCACGCCCTGGAGATAATTTTTTTCGTATACTGTTGCCATTGCTCGCTTTGAAATCGTTGAGTTTGTTAATCAAAAATTCGTTAAAGTTTTACAAAATGTGAAATAGATAATAAAATAAATTTCAAATTCCAAATCTGGGCTTCCAGATGCCATATTCAGGTAGAGGACTACGTTATTAAAAATTGGATGGCTCTAGACACCGTTATTTTTTCACAATGCGAGAAGCATGCATACATTCATGCAGATTTTTCATTATTTAATTTCTTTAAATATAATGCAGAGTTCTAATATTTGGTGGCAACAAATTTGAAAAGTGAAACTCCATTTTATAGACATTCAACGCAAATGCCCAAATGAAATTAATATCCTTTCTGGGCAAATTGCCCCTTTTGGCTAATAATAATATATGAGGGCGATGATGATGATGATGCATTAGGAAAAGAATCATGAGTTGTTATTCAGAAATGATTAATTTCCGTTGAGAAACAAATATTTAAAGGTTATTTATCATCTTCATTATAGTAAAAAAGAAAGCAATTTCTTTTAAATAATTACTTTGCGTGGCTGGGCCTTACTTCGCAGTACTGTTTATAACAACTCCACTCAATTACTCTTCAAGAAACTCTAATCGATTTCACGCCTCGCCTTATGCAGTATCAGAACAGACACAAACGTTTCTGCGCGAAAGCTTTCATCAATTACTTTGCTTTCAGTTCGTGGTTTTCATCAATTACTTTATTTCGGTTTGTAGGCGGAAATTATGCCAAGGGCGAAACACAAATGGTTCACATTCATTCATTCACAGATGCTTAGTAAAATTTAAATTGGCTGATGGCAAGTTTCGATTTCTTTTATGTGGGTTTTCTATGACAGATTTCTGCTCCATCTTATGTAAGAGCTTCTAGTTCAAGGTATGCTTTTACCTACTTTGAAGGACAATATATGCTCTTGCTTCTATTTACCAAGGTTCTTTTAAGTGATTTAAAATAAGTACAATACGATTTCTCTCTCTCTCTTTTTTAATAAGCTATTCTAAACTAGAACAAGTAGAACAGAACCTATATCTGCTGTTTACACAGTGATCGTTTTTCCGCCATTTTTACTCTTGAACGAAAATGACAGAAATCTATGTAAATAAAATACTATTTCCGCATCCGTTGTTCTTTGAATTATGATTTTACGGCATTAATCATTAGTTAATCCCATTTTCGGCGCAGCATTACCTGCATGTATCATTTAAAAAGATAAGTTGCAGCATTCGTTATTTCGTTAACTTCTCTTTGATTACGCAACGTAAATATGAGCCAACATTTTTCAGAAAATTCCCCAAAAGATATCCTTTCCCTTAAGTAAATAGCCCTTGTATGATTTACCATATTCAAATAACCAATGAACTAGTCAATCATCAATAAAATCTTCACAAAGTATTAACATAAAAGAATTAGAACAGACTATTTTCGCAATTAGTTGCTAATAATGGGAAATTTCTGTTGTATTTTCAAAGCTTCCTTAATAAAAGCGTTTAATATTGCTTTGGAAAGCTCAGTTTGAATGGGATGACTTCCAGTATAAATATTGCATTACTGTTTTCAAAGAAAAGAGAATTTTCTTTCATTTTTTTTTCAAGAAATCCAAATTCTTTCATATCCGTATTTCTAAAATAACAATTATGAAAACAAACATGCTTATTACTGATTGTAAAATAAAAACAAACTGTTTATCGTGTTACTTTCAAAATGAAGAATATATATATAAAAAAAGGCTTATATTACTATATTAAAATAAAAGTAAGTTTTATGTTTATAGTACTAAGTATAAAATGGAAGCAAATTCTTTGTTCGTACTTTTTAACAAAAATTTTGTTGCTTACGAAGGTTTTAATCAGCAGATTTTATGATCACCTGCTTATTTAATAAACTCTTTTTTTATTGAACAGCTGAGACTGTTCTGTCACCGGGACCGGATTCAGAAATGTATGGATGTATGCCCGTGTGTATGCATGTATATGCATATACGTGTATACACACATACATTCATACCTATATATATCCATATAGTCTTACCTTACAAATAAATACCTTCCTAAGCTTCCCCTCAAAAATTTCTGAGGACAATATTTATTCCTCGTGTTAAATTTCATTCTATTCTGCACTTAGTATTTACTAGATTTGCCATGAAATAAGACAGAAGCAATCCATAACAGAAGCCTACATGCATACGTACTTACATTTCTTTATCCGATCCTGATAACAGAACAGTACTAACAGCTGATCATGATTTGCAATTTAATAACATGTTAATCGTATTTAATTTAGTAACACATTTAACAATAATTAATCGATACATTGATTAATGAGAGATATAATTCTACTCATCTTTCTCGATACGAGCGAAGCAGTTTTACACTATTACAATTTTGCTCAATTATAGTGCTAAAAACGCTCGCAAAGGAAACAAAGGGAGGAAATTCAACGTATAAATCAAATCAAAATATGTTTTTATTGCTATTTGATAATGAAGTCTCGTTTAGAATATGCAAGAGGAGGCGCCGTGGCTTAGTTGGTTAAAGCGCCTGTCTAGTAAACAGGAGATCGTGAGTTCGAATCTCGCCGGTGCCTTTAGATGAAGTGATGATTATTGCTTTCATTTTATATGAATATAATGACAATAAAACAACATTAAATTGTTTCCGGTATTTGGTATTACGATAGTATTTGTTTTATTGTAATGTTAAACTACTGTTGAAACAAACTGTAACTATGGGAAAAACAAACATTTATTCCATTTATCTTTTATTATTAAATCAGGAAGAATCTGTATGTACGTATGTTTATTCTTCGGGCTGTGGAAAAATGGCAGCACTTAGAACCACCAAATTTTGAACACGTGTTAGCTTTCATTTGAGCATTTGCAACTCGAATGCCAATTTAAAATTTTGAATTTTTATATTTATTTCAAATTTTGGGGGATTTAAATAAATTTTTGATTAACAAACTCAGCAGTATGTTGCTACTGCTCGAAATAAACATGTTTGTCTTCGGCGCATCCGTTTGTTGCCATCCGGCAGAGCGTATCGTATTTTATATTTTAAATTTAATTAACTAACTCAGCTATATCAAAGCAATTTTTTACCGGCGCCTGAAATTAAATACTTTATCTTTTACATGCTAATGTGCTGCCATCCTATAAAGCTTAAGATATTTATCTTTCAAGTTTAATCTATTTCTTACTGACTAACAAACTAAGCGCTTTAAAAGCAATAAACCCAGCTCTTAAGAACTGACAGAAATAAAAGGGCATTTACTTTCTGATATCTTTAATCATGAACGTTGTATAATTTTATGAAATTAGATTAAGTGGAATCGTTGAAATCGTTATATATATATATATATATATATATCTTTTTCTTTAATCACTATTTTAAGCAGCTAGGTTATATACCACAATATATGTAAGTTCCCTGTTCTCAAACCTTCTTTTACAAATAAATTTCGGGAATAGCTCACTAAAAGTTCGATTCCGGAGGAAAGCATACTAAAGAACAATTATATGAACACTGCTTACGATAATATCATATTTGCAGCATATAATTTGTATAATATAAGGTGGTCATACAAAATTTCAAAATTATATGAAGCCTTAGCTGCTTATCCGTTCAACCGATCAAAATGGAGTTTCAGATATTAAAAAAAAATAGAGTTTTCACTGTTACGGTTACAGTGGAACAATTTCGGAATTTTCCAATCGCAACATCCGCTTTTTTTTTTTTTTTTCCTGCCCAAATTGATCAGCGCATTAAAAAAGCAATAAAGGACGTTGAAAACGATACAAGTACTACGTAAACTGCCGGCGTAAAACATTTGCAAAGAAGAGAATTGTAAAAGACCAGTGATAACACAACAGAGGAAAGGGGGAAAAACTTTTATTGAAATTTACAAGTTTTCAATGTGCCCACCTTCTAACACTGGTATATTGATCCGATTTCGAATTCCGGCAAATGGTCTGGTTGCATAGGATATTTCATGATTTTTCCCATATTTAACAGGAATACGAGACAATTCCTTCAAAACGTCCTCCACATAGGCATCCCTAAACATAAGTAGGTGTCTTCGAATTGCTTCGCTTAATCAGTTAACCTAATGTAATACCCGTGTTATTCAGTACCCGTGTTATTCGTATTACCCATGTTATACCTTACCCGTGTTATATAGAAGCCGGGTATGTATCATACATATTATTAATACTCTAACTTAGTGCTAAATTTATGTAAAGAAACTGATGCCGTTCATGTAAAAAATGTGTATTAGGATCTTGACCCTAATACAGTGCAAACTTTATGCAGAAACTATGAAGAGCTATAATGGTGCACTGTTCGGGAAAAAAGTTAAAACAAAAAATATAGTACATTATATATGCACTGTCTAGAGAAATAGCTTTTCCAGTGAAATGAGGTTTAAAGAACTTGGAAATTGGTTTTTGTTGGATAGTTACCGGAGGATTACGTGACTAGAAAGGTACCAGATACTTAGAAATATAAAAAGTACAATTAATGGGTTTACTAAAAAATATAACATGTTTCTAGATTTTCGATGCAGTTTACGACAATGTAATCCTTATTTACAAAGTGACAGTTATACTTCCAACATATATATAAAATACAGTTTGAAAGAAATATTTTATGCAATGAACTTTTTAAAAAATTGAATAGGATAATTAATGCACTTGAAAGATAAAAAAAGTGTATATAGTTTAATGAGAATCGTAGATTAAATAATTCTATTTATAACTTCATGTGCAATTTTATATCGCAACTAATAAAAACATACGGCGCCTAAATAACTAAACTTATTAATTTAATTTCATAGTCAAATGCCATCATCTTTTAATTTATCAAATTATCTATTATCTTTTAATTTATCATGGGCGCTTCATGCTTTTATTATTCGGCAAATAAAATTATAGGTGAATTCTATAAGTAGAATTCGTGGTTTCATAATAGGTTTCGATAATAGATGTTGCGGTTTTTGCAAGTGTAATGTGTATATGAGCCGATTTTCCTTATAAAGTTCGCCATGAAGGTATACCTCCCCTTAGGTTAGATAGCTCTCGAGTGCTTTGACATAATCAAATAAAACAAGCAAACATGTGAATAGCCTATTATAAATGTAATGTAACCTATTGTTTCCGTTAAGCTATATTAATTATTTTTCACGTTTTAGTGCATTAATTATCATATTCGTTTTAAATAAAACCTATTGTATAAAAACTTTTTAACTGTATTTTATTTTCTGTTTTTTAGTCTCAGTTACAAGTTATCAATAAAAAAGAGCTTATAAAGAACGAATATCGCCAATTCGTCATCGTCATTAAGTGTGCCTAGATAGAAAACTCAAAAGCAATTTTTCCTAGAGAAACGCTTTTTTTTTTTTTTTTTGCCGTCTGCTTTAGCCTGAAACAGGATTTTTAAAAAAGGTAGAAAATCACTCAATTTTTTTTATCATTTTTATCTTAAAAGAGGGCAAAACGTTTATTTTACAATCTATGAAAATTTCAAAACATAATATCCGGTACATTTTTACATGTCGAAACTTAAAATTTTAAATGCCACATAGTTTAAAAAAATCAAGCAATTTTAAAAAAAGTTCAGAAATTAACAATTTTCATACAGGTTTCATTGAATGGACTTTTTTTTCGCTGCATTCGATGGTCCAACAGTAAAATTCCGAAATGTTATTTGCTCACTAAGTGAAGAAGTATACGAAAAATTGATTAAGCATTAAATAAAAAAAATCAGTTCACCACACTGCGTTATCATCAACCAACAGTATTTGTACAAAATACGAGCTCGATAGCTTACCATGAAATAGATTAAAAACCGATGATAAAATTTCATTCGCAGCTAAACACTAGGACTGATGTAGTCCCCCCCAGCGGCCGAGCGGTAAAATTGTTGAACACTCCTAGACCGTTCTGGGTTCGAATCCCGGCGATTGGACTTGGCTGCATAGGCGTTTTCGTGGTTTTTCCCATGTGTAACGTGTATACGAGCCAAATAGCTCTCTTAAACAGATATCGCTCTTGTGCTCCAAACCAGATAAACAGATTCTTATCATTTTAACAGAACTTAGGGAACAGTAAGGGACGGTTTTATGCCAATAATAATTTTAGTGGAATTGAATGGCAGCAGAAATAATATGGATTCTTTTTCAGCAATAACAGGATCCTTTTGAAAATCGCATTTTGCATAGAAATTAATAATAAAATTAATTTCGGTTTTAAGACCTTCAATGTTTGTTTTTGTACTTCGTATTACAAGAGCAAAACGATTCGGATTGAAAAATATCAAAGAATATACTGTTAAATGGTACATAAATGAAAAAAGCTTACACTGCGTAACGTTGATTGTACTGGAAACAGCTTTGATTTTTTTTGTTACAGATAATGATCTGGAAGGGACGAAAACAGTAATAGTACGTGACAAAAATTTTCAGAAATTTGAAAATGTTTTTTAAGCATATAAAACAGAAGTTCATAGACACATACCTATCTGATCCACAAAATGCCAATCTCGTATACAAAAGATCACTACATTTAATCTCACCTTCCGGCTTGTAGATGACACTTTCATGCTGCATAGGAAACTTCTAGTTGAAAGAGATGTAACCTCTTTAGATTATCACATAATCCTTTATTTTGAAGTGTCCAATATGCTCGAGTGAATTCAAACTAGCTTTCTTTAATAGATGAAGTTACAGCAACCGGTTCCGTTGACAACAAAATGAAAGGTGAGTGAATTAAGATGTTTGTACATGGTATTCCAGCTGTCATGTTAAGCAAAATTAGATATAATCTTGTTAGCACATGACATTCAGATTATCAAGAACTAAGCTAGCACACAAGAAACAAGCAATGTACAGAGATGGAACATTGCATTGGAATTCCAGGAGCAATGTACGACTAGTATTAGCCAAAACTATATGATAAATTCACAGAGGACATCGTAATGGTGTCCTGTTATTACAGAGGACATCATATCCATATCCGTTGTCACAGAGAACATTATAACGCTGTCACAATATCCCTTAGTGAAGCTTAGTTTTTAACTTCAATGCATCATTTTTCATACAGGTTTGTTGGCCTTTCTTTGACGAATAAGAAAAAACATGCTTAGCTTATCTATCTGAGAGCAGAGATTCATTCGTAAAACCCTTTCTGAAGTAAACAGCATTGATAGTACAGTCATCGATGGTAGAGCTCTTGTTGAAAGGGAGCCAGGAAAGTTCGGTTCCCATTTTAAAGAAGAAAGGAATTTTCCTAAGATTACTCCTCTTGTTTAAATATTGATATTCTTTTTTATTACTTACTAGAGATGTTCTGACATTTAAAAAAAATTTTTTATAACTTGTGTGTCAAGTAGTATTTGAAATATGAGAGATTGAGTCAGTTGTCCTTGAACGCTGAAACTCCTAGCTACGCCTCATATTTTGGCAAAATGACTACACATTTTTGCAAATAAATAGAGTGCATTTGCGCATGCGTAGACACGTCGCCGGGATCAGCTTAATGTAAGGAAGACAATAAATTTTGTTGACGTTGTACAGTGAAAAAAACCACGATAACAACCATCCAGCCTAACCGTTATTTGGAATTCCAATCCGGGTTGAAATAATATTTAGCATTTTATCCACTTGGACGCTGGTGCGTTCTCCACAAAGGGGTCGGCACTTATTTCAGTTCACTGTTGTGAAAGTAATGTCACACTTTGTCCCTCTGATTAATTTATTAAACAGTGGATGAAATACAAGAGCGGTACTTTTGTCATTCAGAACCACTGCACTTGAGCAACGGTACTCGTACGTGCCTTGAATTATACATTATAATTCGTTTTATTAAAACGTACAGTTAATGAGCCTACTACATTTAAAGTCTAGTCATAAAATAATTTTGTAGCTTAAACAGCTTTTCCGGAGTCTCAGAATTCTTAATCATTTAAAAACATTCTTTAAAAACACATAAAGACGGAGCTTAAAATCATTTGAGAAAATACTGATTCACCTAATAATCATAAAAGAGTGTAATAATAATAATAATAATAATGTATGTATAATACCCCACAAGGTTACCTACTTTTTTCATAGCTATCCTAGTTGGGCGATTTATAACCGGCGAGCACAAAGCGCACTTATACTCAACGCTGAGCAACCTTTCATAAAAGTACTGCCACTGTTATGACATCATACCATTACGCAACATTCCCTCGTCATAGTAAAATATTGCATGCAGATTTACTGAAGGCATAAAAACCTTAACTGGAAGATAAGAAGACCATAATTCAATTATTTTTACAGCGAAAAATGCACAATTTGCAAACACATATGAATAAAGAAACTGAGGTCACTGAGCCGAGTAACAGAGTGGATATATATATATATATATATTGCGTATATATATATATATACACTCTGTATATATATACTTTTGATGTTGCCGATTGGGACCAAAATAGGAGGTGCACATCTACATATTATAGCAGTCCTATATACAAAATTTCAACATTCTTAGACTATTCGTTTTTGTGTTTTGCGAGATACATACATACATACGCACGCACATACGTAGGTATGTATGCACAGACGCCACGAGAAAAATCTTTTCAGAATCCATTTTAAATCAGTTTTATAATTTTTTGGGGGAAAAAGAGCTCTTCATTCTGTCCTTACGTACATATGTCAAGCAAAACCATTTTTAAATTGCATTCCATGGCGGTCAAAATGAATATTATCCTTGAAATATGATACACGAAATTTTTCGTGATTACAATAGTTCCTTAATACTTTGACAAAGGAAGTAAAAAGAGACAGAGATGATTGTAAAATGGCTACATGCGCAACGCAGACTTTTCAGGGAGGGGACTAAAGCAACAGTAAATGTCCAGGTACTTAAAGCAGTTTTCAGTGTGAAGATATATCATGCATGGAAGGTAGATATACGTTCCTAGGTTAGCTTTGTTTTTAGTACAGGAACTTTCTGGTCTTGATGTAGCGCCATTTTGTCTGTTACTACAATACTATTACCAACTCATGTCTGTTATTACAATCCTATTACCTCTGACCACGTTTTTTTGATTGTCTAGTTTATATCTCTGAATTAATTCATTTCTTCCCATCTGCTTGGTTTATGTGTCTGCTGAATTTGGTATCACTGTAACTGATTTTTACATTTAACTATGGAATCTTTCTTTTCTAGTCTACCAACGTTCACTACAGACCTTAGTTTTACCACTTTAAGAAGAGGTGCTGAGCACTCTACATAAACATTTTCATAAATCAAAAGATCTCTTCCACTTGGGCAGTCATGAGCTTCTTAAACCTTTTCCATTTTAAACACCCTTGAAAGCAAATACCAGCTACACGGCCGAATGTCTGTGTGTATTTTCAACCATGTGTTTTCCCGCATTGCGTTATGGTTCAGTGGTTTTAGGGAGTTGTTAGTTGAGGTGTCAATAACTTTTTTTTTTTCAAGTGATTAATGTAGCTTTCTTATTCAAGTGGACGCTTTCCTTCTCGTATTCGATATCAGAAACACTAGTGAACTTGCTGTTTTCTTAGTATGCTGTTGTTGGTTGCCGTTTTTAATATATGTCGAAGGATAAGAGAAGTGCAGAAATGGTATTTTAATGCAGGTTTACATACAGAAATTTATAAGTTTATGTGATGTAATCTCAACAAGGTTATTTCTCCTGCCACAAATACATTAGTTGTTTCTTATGTAATGAATATTTTATACTCAATAAGCAAAGCACTTTCATTCTTTTTTGAATCATCGTGCAATGGTTCAGCTTTCCTTTTTCAATAAACATAATTAAATTATACACACATTTGCTACATTTCAATTAAACTTATTTTCTTGAATTTCATTAGAGATACATTTCCCATTCAATTAATTCAGTTCTCACTTCGCAAAAAAGCAAAAATACATAAAAACTCAAAGCATCTTCATTAAAAATTGTAAAACACAGAAAAATATAAAACTCCAAATACAGTTAAAACAGTTAAAAAACAATTTCTACAATTAAAATTAGAGTTTCTATGAAAAAACAAGCAATTCGGCCAGCGTGCAAGAAGGCAGGTTTTTCGGTGCACAAAACTGAAAGTTTACGTTTGGTCCTACTCGGCAGATAGACAATGAAGGTGCAGAAACTGACTTGATTCACTATTCTACTGAGTTTCAAATGTAAACAAATAGTGTTCCGTTAGGCTTAACTCGCCACTTAAACTTTCAAATTGTTGATAATTCTACAACTATTGCATGCAAATTAATTAAAGGCATAAAAATCTTTAAAGCAAAACATGCACAATTTACCAACGTATAAGAATAAAAGAAAACTAAGCTTATCGAGCCAGGTAACAGAGTTGGAATATTTGATATATTTTTATACAATTGGTGCAGCCGATTGCAACGAAAAACGGAGGTACACAGCTAGATGTTATAGCAGTCCCATATACAAAATTTCAACGTTCTACGATTACTCGCTCTTCAGTTATACGCGATACATACATACGTACGTATATATACGTACAGATGTCAAGAAAGAAATTTCTTCTGAAGCCATTTTAAATCCACTTTTTAATCCGTTTTGGCAAAAACTGTCCTTTATTTTGTCTGTAGCTACAGATATCATGCAAAAAAATCTTTCAAACGGTTTTGACAGCAGTCGAAATGGATATTTAAGTTGAAATATAACACCCGAAATTTTTCATGATTACAATATGTCCTTTACTTTCTAGAAGGAAGCAAAAAACCAAATCTTTACAGTTTAAAAGAAATGTTTTAAAATCAAAGTAAATAAAACATATCACAATTTGCATCTTTCCGCAGAAGTTTAGAATTATCATTCGGTTTATTCGTGATAATACTCAGGTAAAAACATATTCTGCCCATGTTGTTCTGTGTAATTAAAAATAGTACGGTCTTCTTTGTATAAGGGAAGAGAAGAAGCCGAATTTGAAGAAAATAACGAAGAACCTGTATGCGTATGTACCATATTTATTCGCATATTTCTCTCACTGGAATATCTTCCCCGCTATATTTTTAGCATAAGGTTTTATGGAAACGTATGCTCAAGTAGGAAATTATTTTGTGTAAGCAAAGTGAATATTATTGAAGTTGACATATCCTTTGGGAATACGTACTGCAATAACATTAGCGTATCTTTATGCGTACTTTTTAATGTGTGTTAACATTATGCCGTATTTTTAGGAATAGTACACACCACGTATTTTTCCCTATCTGGCTTTCAAACAATAACATCAGTAAAGGGATAGGGAAACACGAGAGTAAGTATGGTATTTTATGTATGTATGTATATTTGTTCTTCGTTTTGTGAGAAAACGGTGGCTCTTAGAACCACCAAATTTTGAACCCATGTAATCCTCCACGCGAACATATTCTCACAAATTTAATGTGTGTTACTGATTAACAAAGGGATTTAAAAGCTATAAACTGAGTTTTTCATTTCTGTTGTTATCAACTAGTAGCTGAAATTGTACTGGTTGGACTCATTTATACTAATCATAATTTATATTAATACTAATCATACTAATATTAATCATACTAATACCAATCATACTAACTATTTTAGATAACCACAGAAACTGTTCGAAAGACATATCTATCTCAGTGTTTCTTTTCCTTCAATTTAAGAATTTTCTTATTGCTGAAATGAAAGGAATGTTTTTGACCGTAGACGAGACATTTGCTCGTATAATTTACATTTTTGCAAAATGCATGCTTTGTTTCATTTTTCATCATGACAATAACTTCAGTGCGATTATGGCATTAACCACGGTAAGCATCGTCTTAAATCGTTCTATTTTAACTTGCCTGTTTTCCAAGAATTTCTTCACGGTCAATTTCCTGTATTTATACACAAATTTGAATGAAGTATGAAATGTTTTCCTCCGTTAAATACGAAAAGTGAGGAAAGGTTTTCAACTTGAGTTGCATATGTTGGTTCTAAGAGACTGGAAATTTTGAAAACAACAAGACTTCGAATCTTAGAAATTTAACTCTTTATGCCCCAAATTACTTAATTTTTTCAAAAAGAGTTTGTAACTTTTTTATTATACTTCTTTATGCATGAGAAATATCTCACATTATACTTACAAAAACTATTACGAGTTCTTCATTCCCCCTTTTTTTTAAATTTGAAAAATTGGGCTTAAAGGTCCCGTCGGGACACAATTGAGCTATTTTAATGATGGGACTTTAAAGTTCCGTTGGGAATGAAAGAAGCAAAATAGAAATTAACCAAATTTTATTAATACAAAAAAAAGTATAGCTAGCAATATTATGGGGTTTTATTTGATCTGCTTAAAGTTAGTAAGTCCAAAAGCCCTAACAGAAGTGAAGCGAAATATCGCTATGTCTGAAAGTAACTGAAAAGCGTTGGAAAAAGGTTTTAATAAACCTTTTTATTTAATAGAACTTGGAATTTAAGTGTACATTTTTGTGTAAAAGATATCAAACACAGTCCGTGCCGATGCAACTAAAATAACAATCAAAATCAAAATTTTAAATGCAGAATAGTAGTCAAAGACTACACAATTTAAATATACTCAAAACTGGCTCAGTGAATGTACCGGCATATCAGATGCAAGGATCGGTAACGATGTAGCGTAAAATAGAATAATTATAACTTATCAAAGCTGGCAGGAAGCAAGCGTAGCATGTACGCGCAGTCCAGAAATAAGTTCTCTCTTAAAACTCCCAAAACCTCAGTTTAAATACTAGCTAAACTCATTTGCGTTCTGGAGAGAAAACGGAAAAGAGAAGTTATAATAAAGACTGAATTTAGAAGTAACTAGTTAATTTAAACAACCTAAAAGGTATTTTCTCCCTCCTTTCTGTATGCCTTCGTGGTGTTACGGTCAACACATTCGGCGCGTATTCCAGAGGTCCAAGTCCCGCCGAGGGCGTTGCACATTTTTCCTGTCTCCCTGCTTCAAAACTACCTAATGTCTCTACAGGATAATAAGGCATCATTTTTAAGTATGGGGAGTAACAGCATATCTGTTGTTTATTCTGATATCGATGTATTCTTCCCTCTATTATTAAATCTTGAGTTTTCCATATTCCGTAGAGCTTAAAAGCTTATTTGCATACTCTTTATTTAGTTAACTTATTTTTGGTAGAAAGTATCAGAATATATAGAGTTTTAACAGGACACACGTTCAGTGCAGTTGACGATGAATGAGGACACATGGTCTTTACAAATAATTAGCTAGTATTGCCCCACATCCCTCATTAACTAGATTAAATTTTTAAACATAATTTTCATATTGAAACACATAATTTAAACGTATAAATTTTGAAATTGCATTAAAAATAAAGTTGATAAATTTTATGAAATTCATGAAGTTCATAAAGTTCGATCAAATGCATAAAACTGAACATCCTGCAAAAAGAAAAAGTAATATGCTACTATTATAGCTATATTTTTACGTGCGTCGGCAAATATTTTTTCTCAAAGCAGAAAATAGACTCATAATTTTACAAATTTTAAGAACAAGATTATTTTTCCTTAGTATTTACTAATCTTCTTTAGTATTTACTAATTCTATTTTAATAAACAATCTTCTGAATAATTCTGAAATAAATCACATTAGCTGCAGGAAATTAATGTAGTATTATTTCATTAAGGGATATTCCATTACAGTATGATGATCTGGAGATCCTATAGCTCTGCATATACATAATGATCTCTATTGGCAAATCCATGTCAATATTAAAACGTTGCGAAGTGACCATGTCCTGTGATGTATATCTAGATAAATGCGCATTCGAAATTTTTCAGTTTAGATCAACTGTTGGTAGGCGCGTGAATCCTGTTTACAAATATTCCAACTCATTTTCCTCTTTTTACTTCTTTGCACGAAGTAAAGGACTTATTGTAATAGCGAAACATTTCGGGTATCATATTTCAATGGAAATATCTATTTTTATTTTTCAGAATCCATTTTGACTTCTTTTAATAAGAATAAACGACTCTTTTTTCCAAAACAGATTGTAAAATGGATTTTTTAAATGGACGTCTTTACGTACGTAAGTGCGCATCGCACATAGCTCAAAAATAATTAGCCGTCTAACGTTGAAATTTTGTATACGGGGCTGCTATAACATCTAGTTGTGCATCTCCCTTTTTGTTGCAATCGGCAATACCAAAAAGGCACTCGAGAAAATTAAGAGAATTTGCGCTTTATGTCGAATTTCTGAAAAATTAATCGACAGAATTTAACGAAATTTGGTAAGAATAATTCGATTATAACAGAGAGAGGTATGTACCTTTCAAACTTTATTTTCGGTATGCGTAATTATCATTAAAGGTCATAGTGCAAGGATGTTCAAAATCCACATTATGATATCGAACTGAAAGTGAGTCTAGTATGGGTATGGTCCCCAGTCATAGTCATACAAGTCGCATAGCGTGACGACATAGCACACAGGAGGTAACTGAGGAGTCCCTGTAGTTTCCACTACTGCAGCAATGCAGTTTTCAGCTCGGGAATGATTCTCGGAGGGAGGTTGTCGAGATGAAATTGGTGTTCCAAAAGTGTCCCAGATATGACCTATAGGGTTAAGATCACGCGATCTGGCTCGCCAGACCATATGGCGAATATCCTCACTTTCCAGGTAATCGTCAACCAGCTGAGTCCTATGTAAATGAGAGTTGTCATCCATTAACAGGAACCCAGGGCGAACTGCGCTCCTGAAAAGTCAAACATAGTGTATTAAGAACTCTTCTCTGTACCTCCTAGCAGTCAGGAAGCCTTGTCATATACATGCATGTGTGTGCGGCCGTCCAACATAATGCCTGCGTAAACCGTTACAAGTTCACTACCGTAATAATCCTTTTCTCTGATGAGGGTGGACTATTTATAATGTTTCTGGCTTTCTCCAGTTATAGGTAGGTCCAGAATCAGGCTAAATTTCAACCCATCTGTAAAAAACACAGCGCTTCCCTGAAGTCTGGTCCAAGACGCATGTTGTCTGTACGATGCTAGACGCGCTGTCTTGTGTGCTTGTAAGTGGGATGCAAACAGTGGGTCTTTTGGCATACAACCTTACCTCAAAAAGCCTTCAGGCAACTCTAGACCGTCAAACGTGGATTCCAGTGGCAGAATACAGCTCACGTGAGAACTGTGATTCTGTAGCAGTCCCGTGTTGCCGCGCAGAAAATGCCAAATAACGATCCTCATTTGTCGTTGTGGATCTTGGTCGACCTCGTCAAGGTCTTCTCCATATGCATCCAGTATCCTGAAACTGTTCCCCAAATTGCAGAAGGCATTAGGCGTTACACTGAGCTTTGTAGACATTTGCGCTTACAATTGGCCTCCTTCAGTCTACCGATAATTCTCCATCTCATTCAGTCATCCATAGCTTCCTGGCTACTCATTTCATATGATATCCTATAAAACTTACCCAACTCTTACGCGGGAAATACGGGGAATGTCGCGAAGGAGTACGAGCACAGAAATCGTCAAAAATGCCTCTTGCGCTTGTATCCCTTCCCCATTCAGAGTTTCTCAGTTTCGCAGATACGCACATGTACGCATGACGTTGAAAGCGTAGTCATAGATTTCCAGAAGTGTTTCAAATGACGAAAATATTCATGTTTGAGCAATGCCAAATTAAAAAAAAATTAAGACACATAGGGAAATATAATCTGCGATCTTCCGGTTCCTATATTTTGGGAAGTTTTAGACTTGTTATGAAAAAATAAAAGTATAAGATATTTGACTGCCAAACAACAAAAATGGACCGGAATGTTTAATTTCAAAACTTGCAGTTTTTTTATGTCACTTTCAGCTTGTCTTGAAGGATCGGTTAATTAAGTAATTTGAGGAAATTAGTTTAAATGAATTTCAGCAAAAAACATGTATAATTTAATAGGCGGTAAGAAGTCGTAGGGTCCACGTGAGATTTTTTAACGAGATTCCCAAGAGCTATTTTTAAAGACAGTACCTAAGCGAAGGAGTGGAAGAATATTCCGTTTTGTAATTTTTGACAGGCCTCTTTTGCCAGACGATCCAAAAACTCATTGCCATGTGATATAGTATGATCTCTCTATGCAACAAATATGAACACGAATTCGTTTGCTGTTCCGCAATAACTGCTGAATCTTGTGAGAGGATATAGCTACAGATACAGGTTGCAGCAATGTCGGCACCAGTGTATCCACGTAGGCTTATTAGGTACTGCTAGATCTTGCTAACTGCTAAGCTTCAGTCCCAAATAGAATTCTGAGGGAGAATACCCCGGAAGACGTTCCAAGAGTTTCCCATCTCTCTTCTACGACCAAAAATCTCTTGAGAGAATTCCTGCTCGCCGTGTATATTGTGCTCTCTATTGCTTCTCAGAGACTGTATGTTTACAAACATCCATGCCTTCTCCGGGATTCGAACACGACCCTTCCGGTACGGCAGTCAGCTTCAGTAACTACTATCGCGTGGGCGGTTGTGAAAGAGTACAGCTAAAAGTTATACCTAATTATGAAGGTAGTATTTAAATTATAAAAATCCAGTATAAACAGTTTAGTTTAAATATAAAAAAGACTTGTACTTTAGATAAATTACGAATGCTAATTCAATTGTTATGAAATATTCGTATTAAAGAAGCAATATATCCAATAAAGTTTGAATATTTTCCCTATTTTTATTAATATTAACCGCATGCTTACGGAAGATTTTATGACATCTCTCACAAAGTAATAATAATAAGGAACAAAGAATAGGTTTCATAGCTTTCATTTTGCTTCAAAGCAAATTACGCCACAAAATGTTTATTTTGACAAACATAAGTACACATACATATACACATGATAACTAATCATAGAAGTTTCTAATCATTCCATCCAAATACTCTTAAAGAACTGTTAACAAAAAATAGCAAATTAAAAAATTTCAATATGAAACTATCGCCAAGTGTTTAACATTAAAATTTCAAAAAATTTAAAAAGTACTTAAAAAATCTAAAAAGTAAAAAATCGTAAGATTTATAAGCTTACTAAGTAATAATTTAAAAGACAAAGATCTTATATTACCCCAAACTAGACAACAGTTTTGTACTTTAAATTCAATATTACAATCATTTTAATAATATTTATACTTACATTTAATAAATCTGACTTAACGGACTTCTAATGTTGAATAGAAGTAAATCATTACTTCCATTTAAAAGTAACATTTCTATGTTTAATATTTATTATATATATGTAAATATATAACACATTTATACGTACACAATTACGAAAATGAAGTTTCATTATTTCTTGTGTAAAATGAGTATTTATATTACAGGTTATACGGATATGAAAATTAAAATGGGGGAAAAGAAGCAATTGACAATTACAATTTTTTTAACTCCTCATGTAAACGTTAGTTAGTTCAAGAATCAGTAGATTACGTTAACATCAAGAACCAGCAAGATAAAACTGAAAGTACAGGGAAGAAAAATATTAAAGTTTTAAGATAATATGACTATGAGTATTTCAAATACGGTTTTTTACAAGAACCTAGAACATAACTTGATCCACGACCATTTTGTGTCATAAATTCTATGAGTTTATCCATTGACGCCATGAATTCGAATATTTTCAAAGCTTTCGTGATAATATACAAAATCAAAAATTCTTTAAAAAAGTGACAATTCAAGATAAATCTGTATTAAAAGCCTCTATTTGATAGCATTTTAAATAAAAAAAATCAAAAATCCTTATATAAATGCAAAGGAACGAAACTTTGCTTATTACAAGCTCGTGTGAAGGTTTTAGGGAATCGCAATTCCAAGATTTCTTCTCCGATGATGACTGGGTAACGAGGCTTACCTAATTTTCAGACATTGTAATTTGTTAAATGAGTTGAACTTGCCTATTGAAGGACAACTTTCAGAAATTTTTATTTTACTAAGTAAAATGAACGCATTTCAGAACAAATGTTGTTACCAAAAACAATATTAATCGACCAATATTTGGAAATGTTTCTAAATCTGGATGAATATATGGAGGAAAAAAAGGGGGGACGTCAATCGACAGATAAAAGGCCGTGTTCAACAATGCTTGGAATCATTCAAAGAGTCTTTTAAACATTATTAACCAGAAGAAAACTATCCCAGAAATGAAAATACCAGTATGCGGATATTAAATACATTTTCTTCATATATTGAGGAAAGAAATTTAAATGTGAAAGATGAAAAAGTTTAATCGAAATTATTGTCGGATTATAGTCTCAAGCTTCAGTTCAACTTATCTTCAAGAAATTATTTTTGGCGTTCCGTAAAAAGTGAATATCCAATATTGAGAGAAAAGGACTTAAAAATTTCACTCCATTCATAATGACCTATATTTGAAAAAAAAAGTTCTCAACTGTAACAGCTATTAAAAATAACTATCGCTGTCGGCTTGACATAGAAGCTCGTTTACGTGTGACGTCATTGGAACAAAGGATTATTAAAATAATTTTAAGCCAAGAGTAACAAATGTCGCACTAATTTTTAATATATATTACTCTTATTTATTACTCTTTTCGTGTTACCATCAAATAAATTCAATTAAAATGATTAATGTATAAATAAATATGTATGTATTTGATACTTTATGCTCGTGAATAATTCATACTTTTAAAAACCCTGTTTGTGGTCCGCGAAATTTTAAATTGCGAATTTAGTACTCCGCATAACTAAAACGTTGCCGAGCTCTGTTCCAGTAGTTTCTCAGCTTAGAAATTCGGCAAAAGAAGCAAAATCAAGTAAAAAAAATAAACGTAACACAAACACGAAAAGGATTAAGGGCATGCCAAGCTTAATGTAACCTTTTACATATATGAAGAGAGTAAAAAAATTTAAGAATTGAGTCACACGTATTCTTTGTACACGCGTTTACTTTATTTAAACGTGAAAGAAACTTTTAAGTTGCCATTAAATAAACAAAGTAATAGTCGAATTTCGTGCTAAGGTCAGCCAATGCTATGCTTTACTTAATCCAGTCTTGTGGCAACGCGTTTTATTCTTTGGGATGCGGCTGTAAGACACTCCGAACTTAACCTCTGAGGACTTTTAAATAAATGCTTCATCGCACTTCTCAGGGTTAATAGCTTATTATTCAACGTGTTTCGTCACAGAAGCCATTTCCTTTTTACAAAGAATTTTTTTTTTCGTAAAGTTCTCTCTTTGCGTTCTTTCTGTGTTTGACGACTGCTATACTCTTATTACATATTCTCAGGCAGTTTGCGAAAGAGAAGAAGATGTTAATTGCTCACATTGTTTGATAAGAGACAGAAATTTCCAGAAAGAAAATAATGTTTTTTACTTCCTTGTACGAAGGAAGCAAAAACCATTATTTTCTTGTACGAAGTAAAGGAAGTATTGTAAACGCGAAAAATTTCGGGTATCATAATTCAACGAAAATATCCATTCTGACCATTCCCGAAGCCATTCGGATGATTTTTTTTTGCGTGACGTCTGTACCTACGGACAGAATAAAATATTATTTTTTCCAAAAAGTAATTGTAAATTGGATTTTTTTCGTGACGTCTCTGCGTAAGTACGTCTCTCATAACTCCATAACACCTAGCAGTTTGTACATAAGACTGCCCTAACGCCTAGTTGTACATCTGTCTTTTCTGTTGCAATCGGCCGCACCAAATACAAACATACACACACACACACACTCACACACATATGATATATATATGCGTGTGTGTGTAAATAAAAAATATGTAAATCAAAATTATAAATTCAATTGGCAATAAGTCCTCCTCTCTATTCTAAAAAACGAAAAATTTCAATAACTTTTCTGGACTACGTCACTTCTAGATCGACTTGCGGTACACTAATGGCGTAGCTAACTCGGAAACTGAACTCAAAATTTCGAGAACTGAAACCTTTCTAACCTAAACCAAAACCTTCTCTTGGTGAGAAGATGCTACTTCACTCACTGTGCTCTGTGGTACTGCTAACTACGCCGTTATCTAAAATGTGATATTCTGTTAAAATTGTAGGGTGCGTATTGCGCCCGTGATCATATGTGATGAAGTTAGAAGATGTTTCGATAATTACTTCGTGACCAGCAATAAAAGTTATGTTCGATTCGGCCACGTGTGTCTACAAATTTCTTTAATTTCTTTAAATTTCTTTAAATACAATACAGGGCGATAATATTTGATGGCAACAATTTGAAAAGTGATTCGCCGTTTATAGATTTCAACGCAAAATGCCAGAACGAAATTAATAGTCCTTCAAGTCAAATTGCCCTTTTGGACTAATAATTTCACTTTTTAAATTTTAAATAAATAAAAAAAGAGTAAAGTATTTTCGATACTTGTCTTTTTTCTGAAACTGAATAGCTCAAATTTACAATCAAATCAGTTCTAAATTACTTTTTTCAGAATAAATTGTAAAATAAGAAATAGCTTAAAATAACTTTGAATAATTGTTCTATTTTGGTAATGAAACAAAAACACACATTTTCAAAGTTTGAAACAGATTACCTTTAATTAGAAGGAAGCTATAAAAGTTCTTAAATCATTAACAACGAAAACTGAACCGTCATCTTTTCCTCACCGCAGAAGGGTTGACAAAGGGTTTATTTTTAACGTTTTCTAACTGACCAGGAAGCGAAAACGTAAGGCTCATTTAAGTTCACTTTATTGTTTTGTCTATGACAATATGGTCCGCTTCTCGGCTAATGACACCTGTCGGTTTTGTTTGTCCCAGTGACATGCTGAAACTCATAAAATAAAATAGGGCTGTGGAAAACACCAGATCTTTTACATGGAATAAAATGAAGTTTGACTTGCAATCTTTGACTTACTTATTTGTGTTATCATTAAAATATCATTACTCATATTATTCAGAAAGAATATTCTAAAATAATATACCTTACACTGTCGACCGATTCCCCTCTACTCTCATTATTCAAAAATTGAGCATAAAACCGCTTGCCTATTTTATTTCCGTTCTTAACGTGGCAGCTCATTAGTTGGCGGGTGGACTACATTGGTAATTCGATTTAAGTTCAAACTTCGCCGGACGGGCTGTGCGTATGGTGTTTTTGTTCCCTCCCCCAAAGTGTAATGCAAATACGCTCCAGTTTCCCTCAAAAACGTCTTTATGAGAAAATCACTATTTTTTTTTGGCGGATAATCTTTGCATACTTTGTCTTATAAGTAACAATAATATTGCATCTGTTAATGCCCATTTACAACCAGCCAACCTTTTCATAACTGCCACTCTTCGTTACACCTTCTCTCTAACAAGACAACCCACGAAAGTGGAAAACATAACAATAATGCTTAAAGGTTAACTTAATATGACCCAAGCAGATTGACCAGACTTTATCATTAAAAGTTAACAAAGAAGAGACTTCGCAACCCGTTCAGTTGCCATAGTGTGAGCACCTTTGTTAACATCACTAGTTTTGATGGTGAACAGGAAGCAATAGGTATGCCCTTACCACATCTTTACTGTCATAGGACTTTTCTCTCCAAAGCTGTTATCTTCAAAGTCTTCCCTTTCGGTTCTTACCAACAACATACGTAGTTTGCGATTCAAGAGGTTTTCTTGCGGCTAGGTGATGCCATGTTAATAAGAATTTCAGATTGACTTGAGTTTACTTTAGAAGGCATAAATCAGGTTATTGAACTTGTAAGGTATGTTATGTTAACTAAGCAGTTATTATGATTTTGATCTTTACTAAAACCTTCCGTATTCCTCACCAGACTGCAAATTAGCTTTGGCTGTATATAAGCTAGGGTTTTCAGTCTTTCAAAGAGAGAGCGTCTGATATTCGAGTCTGTTGTTAGTTTTCGCCAGCTTTATTTTAAAGTGATATTCCACTTTTAGCCTTCTCTCCATCTGTTGCTTCAAACTTACCCACTGGTAAAATAACTGAGTTTATTTCTTACTCTATTGAATGTGAAGTTTTAGACTACGTTACCCGCGTTTGAATTTAAATTGACTGCTATTGCTTAATTTGAATAGCCACAAGTAGTGGTTCGTTTATAACATAAGTCGTGCCTTATGTTCATTTCAGACTAAATAAAAATGTTATTTTAAGCCTTCTTCAGTACTTTGTGATTATTTAAGAAGTAGCGATAACTCACCATCTTGTCTAGCATGGTCTGCAGTAGTTCCACTTAGCAATACCAACCCCTACAAACTATTTATAATATGATTTAGTGTCAGATTTTAAATATTTAATTAGATATTCTAAAAGATTTGTTATTTGGCACATTTTATTTTGTAATTTTCTTACAGCTTTATACTCAGAAAATCCTTAAATAAGAAAAGTTTTTATTTATTAAAAATAAATGAAATAAAATTAATCATTAGTACTATGAAAAGAAAATTAATAATTAGTACTATGAAAATAAAATTAATAATTAATGTGCATACTATTTATGTGGATAATCTTGGTAATGTGCGACTTACTAATATGAAACAAATTAAATATAAATACTGTTTAAACATTGATTAAATCTCCATAAAACGTTCTACAAATGCCGATAGTAAACTATGGCAAAGGACATAAAAAATAATTTCATAAGAAAAGTTGTATTGAAAATTACTAGGACTGGGGGATGGGATTTTGAAAATGTAATTAATTCAATAAACTTCATTTACTACAGGGAAATTTTCTCTTTAAGTGAAGGCTAAAAATTTAAAATCTTGAGCCTGTAAGTATGTCAAACATTTTGTGTTTTATATTTTATAACGAGCACAAAATTTTCCTAAATATAAGAACCGGAGCAGAATGTAAAAAATATCGCATTTTAAACAAACCTGTTTTTTTTCTGATTTAAAAAATTCGAAAACATGAATTTGTGTAGCATTTGAAACATTTCTATAACTGGAAGTATATGTCTATGACTAACGGTTACAAAAATAAGGACTGGCTAAAGTCTTTTGTGGACAAAATGTTATAAATTCTCTAATGATCCATATGCTTTATATTTTTTGAAAAGAATGCTTTTAAATAGGCATAAGATACGACACCATTGCATGTAATCAAATTGGCTTATTCGAATCCTCATATCCCCCAAATTTTGAAAAAGATTGTAGATTCAAAAAACTGGAATTTTTGCGGGTTTTTTCCCCTTCACATATGAATCTTCCGAATCCTAACTTAAAAACAGTTAAGCTTCTTAATTGAAAACTTTAGGAAGATTAGTTTTATTGATATTCAATAGAAACTTTAATTAAAACAACAATAATAATAATGACGATAAATTCTGAAAGCTTTCAGATTTTATATTACACCCAAAGAGGCCCATTTACATATACACAAACGTTTCGAGAGCATCTGGGCTAATGTTCCTTTGGGCTAAAAATATTTAAAAGCAGCCTATCTTTATTTCAGATAGACAGTCTCGCGCTCTAGAGATAAAAATGTTTTTTCCCGTACAGTGTTGCCATTGCTCTCTCTGAAATCGTTGAGTCTGCTAACCAAAATTTCACTAAAGTTTTACAAAATACGAAATGGATAATAAAACGAATTCGAAATTGAAAATTCGAGCGTCTAGGTGTTCATGTTGGGATGAAGGATAACGCTATTCAAAATTTGATGGCTCTAGGTACCCACGTTTTTTCACAGTGCGAGAAGCATGCATATATTCAAGCAGATTCTTCATTATTTATTTTCTTTAAATAAAATACAGAGCGTAGTGGCAACAATTAAAAAAGTGATTCGCCGTTTATAGTGAAGCGTCACAAAAGGCTGTTTTGAGACTAGTAATCGTTCTAGGCTACCGCCTCTTTGGGTTAATAATAATAAAAAACGCGAATGTTTCAATTTCATTAGTATCCTTATCGTGACTGCTATACTCTTCTAAGGATAATTTAGCATTCGATGTTATTTAATCTTAAATATTGATGATGATGATGTTTAAAATTTTAAAAATTTAAATTTTTTGGTAATTAAAAACTTCTGATCAATGATTAGATTTTTTTCATCTTCTCATTATTTTCACATGAATTATTCAGCTTAGAAAAAAAATTAAATTCATCTTATTCTTAGCTGAGTGGAGACAAAGTTTGAATATTTTTTCGGGTGCTTTACTATTAAGATTGGCTATATAGATAAACACTATAATACTTGCTTTCAATAGTAAATGTTATATTTTAACAATAATAAAATATTTCAGAACATACTGGAGAAAATTTATTATCGTTTAAATTAATGACAATCCAAGTTATTATTTTTAGTACACCTTGCTAGTCCCTATCAAATGAAAAAGGGCATAGAAATAGTGTAATACACATAAATTCAGACATGTAGAATAATAACAATCAAGATTAAAAACAATTTTAAAACCAAATTTAAAAAATGTTGAAAAATATTTTAAATGGAGCCTAATCATTGGAACATATGTTTCATTAGAATAGAAGAGAAACACGTCAATGTGACAATCAAAATCGCTGACAGCTATTTTGATATGTTTCATTATTTGGTATTAGCTTAGAATTTCCTTTTGGTTAAAATTTTAAATTCTGAAATATTATTCAAGTTTCAAAGAACATACATAACTATTCAGATCAAACATTTTCAAAGATCAGTAATAAAATGTCTATAAATTTTCATTAGAGCATTGTATAATATATATTTATAATAGATAATCATTTTCATACTATATGAACAACTATATCGTAAATATTAAAAAGTCGCTCTTGGCCCTATATTAAGTATCCTTCATTAACTACAATTTAGCTATTCGTATATTATGAATAGTAGCAATGGAATAGTTAGAACGCATTTAATTTCTGGATGAGAAGGATCGAAAGATGAAAACTGCAGTCTTAAGTCGGAACTTATACACAGAGTCCATCACGTGAAGAAGGATTTACCTACGAGGCTGCATCGCCTAACGGACTGATATGTCAAATATGAATCTCTGTACTGAAATACCTCGCATCCTTCTAGAAGATTAGTCAGTTAAAGTCAAAAGGCCACACAAGGACTTGTAACCTAATTCATTTCATTACATTAACTTCACAAGACTTGTGATAAGGATATGAAGGCATCCAGGACACGCTGACAGTTTACCTTCTTTTACACCACTTTGATAAGTACAATAGTCAGTAGTGTCAGCAGTCATATCTTTCGCCCGGAACTGAATCCCAGATAAAGCATGAATATTGGTACATGTATAGTGTCTTTGTAGCTTGGGGGCACTTAAACTACCCAGATGAAAATCTCCTCTGCAAACTGATGGCAAAGAAAGAGAGTACCGGATCCGTTTTCCGGGGTCTTTTCCATTGACATTGGGAAAGAAGTCCACCAACTCGTCCTGTCACCTATAGTATAATGCCCAAACCTCTGACGAACTACAGACGCTATGTCTTGCTTCTTGGCCACGAAAAAAGCTCATGGACTTCATCCAGCTAAGGTTCAGATCAGAAGAATGCGTAACACCAACAGCTTTCTCAAGTGCCTTGAATTCAATTCTGGAAAGTAGGCGAGAGTTCCTATAGTAATTTTATAAAGATTCTCTTTCGTAAGAAAACGAAAACAGAACATTTTGCAGTGAAGATGAAAAGAGTTACCTAAAAACTCTCAACGCCAGTGACCATAAACCTTTTAATTTTCTTGCTGATATATTTTGTAGTAAGATTCTCTTCTAAATCGGAATAGGATTTCTTTAAATCCATGTGGAACATCAGCTTAGATATACTACTCTAAGGATTCGAAGCAAATAAAGAAAGTAAACAAATGAATAAAACTCTCTTGTGATTTTTGAACGGGTCGTAAATATCATGGCAAGTTAAGAAAAAGAAGAGACTTTTAATCTGATAATCTTTAAGTAATAAAGGAAATGGTTTATTATAAATGTAAAAATTGCCAAACTGGAAACATAATCATTATAAAAAAATAAAGCCTGAAAAATAATTAATTTAACTAAACATTATTACTTACAAGCGTAATTCAGGGATATTTTAACTAATTAATTAAAATAATTATTATCAGTTGAGTTATCATGCATATCACTGAAAGCATGAGCTCCGAATCTACGTAGAAATATCATCATAAAAATTAAGAAATCGATTAGATAAAAGAGTAATTTCAAGATTATTAATTTGCTTAATTAATCGTTTTTATCATTCGATAAAAACTGAAAGAAAACTAGCAATAATTAAAGAAAACTGCAGATTTCATGGCCAATAAGAAATTAATATTTAATTTAAAATTCTCTTATGCTGTCTTCTTTAACGAAAATGCTACTTTGTGCATAATTATTTCCGCTTAATCAGTTTCATTTATTTATCAGAGCATTCAGAAAGTAACGTTTTGAAGACAGACATGCTTGTTGCGTGTTTCATATTGCTCCAATAATTTAACCAAATTTCACTTATACGCTTCAAAAAGCATCACATTCTTAAAGAAATTATCACCCGGTTTTGAAAAACGGAATGATATTGGAGGGCTATGATTTGTTTTATGTCTTAGTTTCAAATGTATTCTTAAAAAAAAAACCTATTGAGCGCATTGTAAACAAAAGAAATAATGCGTTTAAGAAACTTGAATTTCAAGCATTAAATTAAGAGAAATTTTCAGCAATACTTGTCATTCACTGTTCGAAAATCATAAAATTACAGGAGATAAAATATATATTTGCTACGATAATATATAGTCATAGTTTTAGATAACTATTTATTTCGAGATTTAAATGATTGTTTAGTAAAATAGTGGATATATTAAAATAATATCGCATATCTTTAACTAAAAAATAAAATAAAATGCAACGCGTGTTCTAAATAATATTGTTTTAGATACTAGTGGTGTCTACAAATATTATTTCTTTTCAGTTTCAGTATCAGGATTAGTTTCAGCTAATATTTAAGTGCTGTAATTTGCTATTTGTGTTAAAGTTGCTTTTCTGTGAATGGTTGCATCTGAAGTGCAAAACTTCTACTATTCAAGTGATCAACGGATTATTTCTTTTAATTACCGCTTGCTTTCAGCACAACCATTTGTTTATGATTGCAAAAGAAAACAGTTAGATTTAAGGATAATTTAAGTCTGAGTAAGTGACAACAGCGTATAAATTTATATTTCAATATTACAGTTGTTGGATGCTATATAATTTAAGTATTATTTATCTTCTAGTAAATATTTAGGGTATATGTTACATATCAAAACTAGAAAATAGTATATACATCTTAAAATCAAAAATACTTGCGAATACGCGTCCTAGAATATAACAGATAATTTCTGTTCAGGGTATAAAACCTGAAGGAAAATTTCATATTTCGTAGTTATGAAACTCTAAATTTTGATTAAAACTGAACTAACTGAAGATGAGAACTTTTTAAATCGAAAATTCAAAAGTCTTCTAAAAACAAAGAAAATTCTTTCACATTTTATCTCTGATTTTTAGTCCGAAGGGGCAATTCGCTTTAAAAGACTATTAATTTCGTTTTGGCATTTTGCGTTGCTTCACGATAAATGTGGTTTACTTTTCAAATTGTTGCCAACAAACATTAAAGCCCTGTATTAAAGAAATATTAATTAAAGAAATTAAATAATGAAAAATCTGCATAAATGTAGCTATATTTCTCCAAATGGGATAAAACAACGGTACCTAGAGCCATCCAATTTTGGATAACGTACGTTTCCACCCAAATAAAGGCATCTGGAAGCCCAAATTTGGAATTTGGAATTTGTTTTATTATCTATTTCATATTTTGTAAAACTTTAACAAATTTTTGATGAACAAACTCAACGATTTCAAAGCGAGCAATGGCAACACTGTACGAAAAAAAAACATTTTTGTCTCTAGCGCGCGAGACTGTGCATCGGGAATTCTAAAGATATGCTCATTTTAAAATTATTTTGCGATATTGCTGTCGAACTGAATTTTAAAGTGCGAAGAAGATGATATTTAATAAATAAAGGTAACACACAAAATGTTTTAAAATTTTAATTTTTGTTAATCAATAACAGACAGATTAAATTTGAAGGAGCTTACACTTTCCCGAATGGCAATAGACAGGAAAGAAAAGAGAAAGAATGGATTTACAGTGAATCAACGCAAAAATGTGTTCCGAGACTTCACAGCTCTTTGAGCTAAAAAAACACATAAAAATTACTTTTAAGACATTTACTTTGTTATGCTGATAACAATACTCTTTTATAATATAGATAATAAATAAAAGATTATATATTTTTTAATTGGCAGCATCTTTCGGATTATAAATTTTACAGAACCACAGTGCTTTAACTGTACAAAATATGAGTTAATCAACTGTTAGCTCTTATTAGTAATGTATCTGAAAAGTCAATTTACAGAAGTTTCTGCGAAACAGGTAGGGGTATTAGCTGTCCTAAACCTAGTCTAGTTGAAGGAGTTAAAATCACTTTCATACGAAAGGAATTCAAATGTGTTTTAAACTTTCTGAAAATTCTGAACTCTAAAACGATTTAAGAATTTGAATTTTCGACATGGTATATTATTCAAAACTATATTATTACAATAAAGATGTATATGCTTTTGCACACAAAAATTATTACTATTTTAACATCTGATGCAATATTAAAACAATTCTATGAAATCGCACATATGTGTAAACTTGTAAAATTCGAACTTCATCAAAATCAGTATGGAAAATGTAAATAACATTAGTAACCGATTAAACAATCAATGAAGTATGCAGATATATTAAAACGTATTTGAATGATTATAAAAATGCTGTAGTATCTTCTATAATGCATCGAAAATGATAAGTGATAAATAAAACTAGCGCCATGAACTTATTATTTCTTAATTGATTTATGATTCTATTTTATTTTTATATTATTATTCATTTTTTTGTTTACTTTATGTTACCAAGTTATTTTTTCACGCTCATGTATATATATGGAAAAACCAAGTGTAATATTCTTAAATACAATATTATTGGAGAATGAAACAAACTCTTAAAAACTTTCGAAAACACTTATAATATTGCTGCAAGTTGTCTTACATTAAAACTCTTACAACATTGTTATAAAAAACTATAAAAGTATCATTACAGATTCTTTTAACATTAAAACTGTTATGAATAGTATTAGTTAGGTGATTTTAATGCATGAAAATCAAATGTAATAATTTAGGAAACGAAGCGTATTTTTCGAGATGAAAAAAAAATTCCTTAACATTGGTTTTCCAAAACTGGTATCATAATATTGCGATAATCCATGGTAACAAATCTTAATATAACACTTGGAACAGAATAATGCAACGTGCAAAGAAAAACGAGGCACTAGGAGCTTTTCTGTGCATAGTAAATATTATAAAAATGACACATAAAATTAAACTGACCTTTTGATAATAAATTCGCTAAAAGTATCCACAAGAGCATTTTTCACGGGTTGAAAACCACAACACCGTTCGTTACAAAGCCGCGTTGCAAGAACCGCTCATCTTTTCTGCGAGCTCAAACGATATTGCGGGGAAAAGTTTCTCGTTGCGCTCGTGACGTCAAAACCCTCCGCCAATAAGACGACGAGTTTCGAAACGGAGCAAGGATTTGCTCTTTTCGCCGTAAGAGAAATAGATTTATACGTTAAACAATAAGAAATAAAAATAGAACTCGAAATATACACGCAACTTTAAGTTAAGACCATTAAAAACATGCTGTGTTGTATAGTTTCTTTAGAATGGTCGAAAAAATTTTATTTTGATGTCGGTCATAAACCCAGTTAAATGCTCATCATTGGAAATGTGACTTTAATCTCACTTATTTTTTTTTTGTCCGCAGACAAATACTTTTCCTCTTGTTCTTAATCACTTTAAAATGTGCTTTGATACAAATTCCAGAATGTTAAAAAAAATATTTTTGTTTGGTGCAACAAAACGCTATTGACCTTGATATCTTTGATCATTTTCAATGGCATACTTTCCCTTACTCCAAAAAATCAAGGGTTAAAATTCTGTGATGTATCTTTTTATTTTTTTTATTGTGACAGATATATAGGTAACAATTCAGTAAATTCAGTGTTACGTTTGAAATATAAGTCAGAAAGAAAATCATTCAAACATTTCCCTTTTCTTTTCAAATTAAAAAATTATCTCACAGTTGTCAGTTAACTTTATTGTTGTTGTAATCAAATATTCTTTCTAAGTAACATTTAAAAAAGAGAAGGATGGAAGGGCTGGGATACGGATAGCTGAGAATTTTGAATTGCTGTAGAATTTTATTTGTTGTCAATAGGTTTTGTTTCATATGAAACGGAACTTATAAATAACGAATAAAATAATTTATGAAAGATGTTTATCAGAATTAGGAAGAAATTCTGGAACTAAGCATAGCATTAAAAACTTTGACATTAGAAATTCTCTTAGAGTCTTATCAAAATTTTTGGTTGGTTGCTTTATGATAAACTAGCAGCTTGTGCAATCAGATACCTAAATTTTGAATTCAATTATTATAAAAAAGAGAAATATGCAATGGTTTTAATCAGTTCATTAATGTAATTTCTTGGGTCCAGCTAGTCATTACTAGTTATTACTAATAATAACGTTTTTGCTTCTTTTAGTTTGTTAATTAATAACATATAGATTAAATCTGAAAGAAAAAAAATATATTACCCTTTGCTGAATGGCAACATAGTCACGTGAGTTTGTTAATCATTAATAGACAGATTAAATTTGAACGTTAAATATCTTAGGCTATGTCTAATGGCAGTATGTTGGCTTGTGGAAGATAAAGTATTTTATTTCTGGAAATGGCAGCATAATTACTTTTAAATTGCCGAAATTGTTAATTAAGTTCATGAGATAAATATCTTACACTTTGTGGAATGGCAACACAATGTCACGCCGAACATTGATTAGTGGCAATACATTGCTTTTAAATCGCTTAGTTTGTTAATAAAAAATCTGATTTGTACACCACATGACTTCTTTGTACGAAATATTAAATTATACTCAGATTTTGCTGCATTTCATTTAAACTTATTTCCTCATATTTTCATTAGAGATATATTTCTCATTCAATAATTCTGTTCTCAGCAAAGGAAAATTACACAAAACCTCAAAATAACTTCATTAAAAATTGGAAAATATACAGGAAAAAATAAAACACCAAATACAGCTAAAAAATTAAGAAAACAATTTTTAAAATTAAAATTTGAGTTTCTATGAAAAAACAAGCAATTCGGCCAGCAGGCAACAAGGCAGATATTTTTCGTGCACAAAAATGAAAATTAATTTTGGTCCCAATCGGCAAAAAGGTACTGAAGGTGCAGAATCTGAATTCATTATTCTGTAAAGTAAATGAATGTAAACAAATATGGCTGCTATGGTAAACAAAAATTAGGCTTAACCGCACTTAAACAACTTTTAAATTGTTGATAATTCTACAAATATTGCATGCAGATTAACTAAAGGCATAAAACCCTTAACCGGAAGATAAGATCTGCATAATTCAATCATTTTTAAAGAAAAAAAAGTACGCAATTTACCAGCATATAAGAATAAAAAAAAAACTGAGCCCACTAAACCAAGTAACAGAGTGGGTATATATATATGTATACTTTTGCTGTGGCTAATTGTAATAAAAAAAAGTACACAACTACATATTAAAGCAGTCCTTTATGCAAAATTTCAACGTTCTGAGGCTACTCGTTTTTGAGTTATGCCAGATACATACATACATATGTACATACGTAAGTACAGACGCCACGAAAAAAACCTTCCTCTGAATCCATTTTAATTCAATTTTATATATCGTTTGGGGAAAAAAAAGAATTCTGTCTTTACGTACAGATGTCAGGCAAAAACATCATTAAATTCGCAAAACATTCGATAGCGGTCAAAATGGAAATTTTCATTGAAATATGATATTCGGAATTTTTCATAATTACAATACTTTCTTTACTTGGAAGTAAAAATTCATTGAATTCGAACAAAATATGAAATAAATAAAAGCCAAAGTCAAATTTAAAATTCGGTCTTCGAGGAATATGTTTGGGTGGAGAACTACGTGTGTTTATAATTCGGGTACTTTAGGTCACACGTCTTTCTGCAATGCGAGGAACATGCAGTACATACATACACATAGGCATACATAAATGTATACTTATTCCTCATTATGTAATAATAGGAATAACATAGATTTATATTCTTAAACATATCGTTCCCTTTTAGATGTGGTTGGCATAGATTTCGCTATATTTATTTTAGAAATATATACTGTGTTTCTGCAATTGTTACTATTAAGCGAAGTTTAGTTATTAATGTTACACATTTGAAAGAAACATGATTGCTCTAGTAATGGGAAAAGTATCGTTGCTGGGAAAATTGTTTAATTAGTTGAATATTTCATACCTTTTGGATTCAATATTTTATTGAATAATTTGTTAGTATTTCAATGAATAATTAATCTCTCATAAAAAATTTTAAAAAAAGGTTTGTTTTGTTGGAAGCTAAATTTTACTATCCGTGTTTGCTTTTTATACTGCTTTCAAAATATGGTCCATCTGAAATTCTTCAGATAATTTAATTTCATTGTCCATTTTTCAAGTACGAAAAGCAAATACAGAAATTCGTTTTGAAATCAGCCTTTTTGTTCAGCATTACAACTTCCTTAAAAAGCATATCCAGGGAGCACGATTTTTTTTAGTTATTGAATATGTTTCTAATAGCACCAAAACATTCTCGTGATCTTGAGGGACAATACAATTTTTTCAATTATAGTTACATATTTATTTATTACACGAGACGAGAATTTTATATTAGAAAAATCGCATTCGAGTCTTATTATTAGAAAATATTTAAAAGGTCTTATATTAGGAAAGACGAATGTGCAGTGGTGGCAATGTTATGTTTTGCTACGCGTTTTTAATATTTATTATACTATTTACATTTGGTACGTGAACTGATAAAAGAATTTAAATGATTTACTCCGCATATCTTCACATGTAAAAATTGTTATTGTTTGGAGGTGTAAAGAATTTGGAAATTTTTTATTAATGTTTTGCTCTTCTGGCGTGTTTAATTACAAAATGTTAAATAAACTTTTGCCACGCAAAAATACTAATTCAGAGTTGAAAACATTGGAAAATACCAAAATGCTTAATTTAATTATTTTTTATTTTGATGCTGTGGATGGCAAAGATTTTGTAAAGCATTTTAAAATAGAATCCTATGTTTTAACACTCTCATTTTCGAAAGAAGGTAAAATGTAATTTTTGTGTACTAAAATTGTGAATTTTAATATTCTAATACTAAAATTAATAAGATGGTATAAACATTATTGTCCTGATCTAAATTTATGATTTGCTTTCTGTGGCCTGTTTTGATGTTAGCTTTAAAATATTGTGAGACGAATGAGCTTAAGGCATGAGTTGCCTACTTTCCGTGTTATTTATACTTTAGATGTTATTATTAGAGTTAGCAATGATATTAGCACCTTAATGAATATGATTAAGAAAAGCGAAGAGAAAAAAATGGCGAAGAAAAATATACATGGCGCGCACATGCAGCTGCAGCTGGCCAGTATTAAAAAAATAATAATTATGTGCTTTCTTACTTAGTAAAAAAAACATTCGGGAAAGGAACTCAAATAACATATTTTACTTCAAATATGTTTTAGCTTTTTCTTAATATGTAGAGTTATTAGGCTATTTTGATGCGAGAGATGTGATAAATGAGCAATGCCCTCGCCGGGACTCGAACCACGGACCTCTCGAATACGCGCGCAGAGTATTGACCACTACACCACGAAGGCAAGCTAACAAGACAGAAGAAATACTTTATAAATATTCTGAGCTATTAAAATGATTGTAACCTCGACACCAGTTGAGATTACAAAAAATTATTACGAACATAAAAAAATATTATGTTTAAAAATATGCATATGTAGGTAAGAAAATAAAACTAAATTGGCATTTTTATTCCAAACCACTACACATGCCCTCATCTGATCAATGTTTACGTTTACAAGTAATGTTTTCGAAAATGAAGGTAGTAAGAAAACAATATGAGAGAGATCATTGCACATAAAAATTTCACTTGTCTGCGCGTTCGATGATTTATCGATGATGATACCAGTAATTGAGCAGTCGAAAAAGTTTTGTTCTCTTCATGCACTCGACGAGTTAACATCAGAATTAACACATCAAAAAATATTCGAGACAAATCACTGGGGTCTCAAAACAAGGTTTGAGCTTTGGACAAGACACAGGTCCGTTGGTTGATCATTTTACTGTAAAACATTATTCGATTCGTTAGAGATTTGGTAACACATTTACACAACAGGGACATTTTGCGAAATAATTTCCTGGATCGACTCGCTGCATTAAAATATTGACTGCTCTCACGATCCAGAAAGTCTAGGCATTTAAACTTAACTCCACTATAATACAAATGCTCATACAAATAAAAATTTCTCGATACTCTAAACAGTCAGTTTTATGAACTCCTAATTGAAATTACCTTCGAAATTTATAAAGCATATATCTTTTTAAAATTTATAATTATATAGAAATATATGCTAATAGGTTTACTTCTGTATCATGTGTAATTGTGTATTGAAGCATTTTATGTATAGATTAGGAGATTTAATACAAGGAAGTTGCTGAAATGAAAATGTAAACAAAAGCATTTGGTCGTTAAAACTGTATACGCTTAGAATCACGTTTTCGTCAGAATTTTGGTTTCTAAAGGAATTTTTATATGGGGTTTGTTTTAAGATCCTTGTAAGAATTTAATTTTAATTAAAATTATTTAAAGATACCTGAACCCCTCATAAGAGATTTATCTTACACACTATATTTCTTTTATTATGCAATTGCATACACACGCACATACACACAAAAAGAGTGAATACTTAATGGCTCATTCATGATCAAAAGATTCAGAAAAGTTCTACATCACGCTGTGAGCAATAAACACCAGCTTTCCTTTGTCCTTGTATTGAATCTCTTCATTAATTTGGGCATTAACAGACCTCTTGAACCTTATTAGACTACTGGAAACTACGTTCATAAACACGAGCTCGGAAAGAGGAACACCAACTAATTTAAATGTCTGTCCTTCAGTTTTGTTTGCTGTGTGCCTTTATTAGGTAGAAAACTTTACGACGATTGATTTCAAATGCCGATTTCCGATGAATCTGAAGCATTTATTACTGCTCAGAAAAGCATTCGATTCCGAAGAGAATTAAACCAGTTATGGCCATTATCATGAAATCTACTGTAAAAGTGAAAATTTCCAGTTCTTTTAAATAAAAAAAGCTACTTTTTGAATTTAGCAGTTTTTTATAAAAAAGTGAAACGCTTGAATTTATAATAATCGTTTTCAATATCAGTGTTGTTTTTTCAATATATGTCGGAACAAAATAAACTCCGAAGTGTTTTCATCCTAAAGCTTTTTTATTTCGCTAAAATCACACAAGAGTAAGAATACGCAACTCTGCGTTTAAAAAAAAGAAAAATAAATTTTTATTTTTATTACAGTTATCACTAATGAAGAACTGAATCAGTAATTCTGCATATGATGATAGTTAAACGTGCATGAAAATTCATGATACTGTGCTCTAAAAACGTCTTGCCAAAAAAGTAAATAAGAAAAAAATCTGAAAGGTTTCAGATAACGGTGGTCAAAAATGGTTTGTTAAGACTTTACCAAGCTCGGAGCCTACTGTTCTGCTCTTGCACTCAACACTGCTGATTCATTTTTAGCCCAAAGGGCGTTAGCCCAGAAGGGCTATCAATTTCGTTTTGGCATTTTGCGTCGATTCACTTTCTGTGTTGATTCATTTTTCAAACTGTTGCCACCAAATATTATAACCCTGTATTATATTTAAAGAAATTAAATAATGAAGAATCTGCATAAATGTATGTATGTTTTTCGCATTGTAATAAAACGACGGTACTTAAAGCCATGAAATTTTGAATAACGTAATCCTCTACCAAATTTGAGCATCTGGGAGCCCTAATTTGAAATTTGAATTTGTTTTATTATCGATTTCATAGTTTGTCTTAAAGAATTTTTTCTTTTTTTTTCTTTTTAGTTTTACTATTAAGAATCGTTTCTTCCCACTTACGCCGTATGCAATTCAACAGCAAAACCACAAAAACTTTTAAAAACACTATAGTATTAACGTTTAGAAAGTCCGATGCAATATTAAGCGTTCGCATACGCTTTTTTCCACTTTTTCAGTCTTTTCTCAGTTCATCACATCAATGTTCAGTTTTCTTAGTAAGATAGCGTAAAAAAAAAAAAAAAAAAAAAAAAAAAAAAAAAAAAATATTCTTTTTGTCATTTTGTGATTAGCAGTTGATTTTGTGTATTAACTTTTAATTTATTGATTTTGTGTGTTAACTTTTATTTATTAAATATCATAATCTTAGCATTTACGCCACATAAAATTCCACAGCAAAATCAGAAAATGTCTGAAAACAGCGTACCTTTAGAATTTCTAATGAACAGTTTCGTGCGCTGCAGGTAAAAAATATCTTATTCTGTATAGTATTGCTACTACTTGCTTTAAAATCGTTGTTTTAATCAGAAATTCGTTAAATTTCTACAAAACATAAAGTAGATAATAAGGCAAATTCGAAATTCAAATTCGGGCTTTCAAGTGCCCATATTCGGGTGTAGGACTACGTTATTTAAATTTTGATGGCTCTAGGTACCATTTTTTTCCCACAATGCGAGAAACTTACATACATTCACGCAGATCTTCATTACTTAATTTCTTTAAATATAAAACAAGGCGACAATATTTGGTGGCAATAATTTGAAAAGCGACTCAACGTTTTTAACGATTCGAAGCAAAATGCCGTTTTGAGACTAATAACCCTTCTGGGCTACCAGATCTTTAGGCTAAAATTATGAAAGTAATAATAAAAAAATTATAATGCCATTCTATGAAAATACTAATTTTTAATTAGATAGATCGTTCATTAAAGGCATTTTTTTATCTAAATCTAACCGATTCAAAATTAAGAAACGAATATTCTCATGAACTGTATCTAGTGCTTTCAAATAGCATGGTTTATTAACCCACAACAGACAAATTCAATTTGAAAGATAAATATCTTATATTTTGCCGAATGGCAACAAACTCGGATGAAAAGGGAAAGGAAACTTTTATAGGGATTTGATGTAAAATCCCATTTCGAGACTAATTAGCTATTTCGGGCTAATAAAATAAGACTATCATACTGTAGTTTGTCTGTAGTAGTAGTCACTGTATAGTAGTATACTGTAGTAGTCAAATATTCTCAGAGTTTTGGAAATTTAATTTTATATAAACACCATTACCTATGAATATTTAATGAATTAAAAACTATTAATACATTAATCACATTCATTTTATTGATATTAATTTAATCATATTAATTTTATTGATATTAGCATTTAAACCATCGGTATTATTATCGTATAAACATTACATGTTTGTCTGGAATACTAACAAATAAAATGCCATATTTTTGAAGCCGTAAAGACTGTCAGGTGACTTATCGTCCCTTCTTACCTTCTAATTATGATAACCACAAACTTTAACTGAAGATTTAAAATAAACTTACTTATTACGACGTTAACTTGAGGGTTATAAAAAACTCAAGAATATAACTGAAACGATCTCCACAGCTTGAGGGTAATGAAGAACAAATGTTCTATTATTTAGAGGCAATTTTATTGTTCTTAAATTGTTCAATTTGAAGGTTTTACAAGCAGCGAATTGTTAATTATTTGAAACTTAAATTAATGAGCTAATATCACATGGAATGGCAACAGATGCGAAAACAGATATTTTGGCAGATGTTGCAGATGATTGATGTGATGGCAAAATCGACTGGACGGCGGTCTGATAACAGAACAGAACATAATGCGAAAAGAAGAAAAATTATGAAGAAGTCGTGTCAAATCTTAAAACATAACTAAAAATTTAAGTTAATACAGTTTTAAAATATTTTAAATTAAAAAAACATTTCTTATGCTCCATAAATAACTATACGTTTTCACTTTCACAAATCTTTTTCTCGAGGTCTGTCAATAAAATTCTTATGCCAGTTATGAATTCTCTCGAAATGTGGCAGATATACACCTAGAATGCAAGATATTTTAAGTGTCTTCGTTTATTTTATGATATGTTAGAATCTTCGATAAATACACTTTAGTTTTGGCTCTCTTAGACCTTTCCAAAGAAATAACTCTGTTTGCACGACAAAATGTTTTTTTGGAAACCAGCGTTTGAACATGAGGTGCTTTCAAAAAAGCGTACAGAAATTACTTGTTTTCTTGACGAAATATTTATTTATCTCTATAGAATGGAGCAATGAAAAAAAAGTTTGCGAAGACATTCGGTTATTTAAAAGTAGGAGATGTGAAAAATGAGCAATGCCCTCGCCGGGACTCGAACCACGGATCTCTCGAATACGCGCCGTGCTGATCACTACACCACGAAAGCATTGTAAGAAGAGGGAGAAATACATTATATGCTCTCCCTTTTAAAGGGCGACTGGGGATTAGGCTACCCAGTCGCCAAATCGTGGTGGTTGAGAATCATCATCCACCGCCTTTTTTAGTTCGGGCACCACATAGAAACATTAGGCTATTTAGAAGCAGGAGATATAAAAAAATGAGCAATGCCCTCGCCGGGACTCGAACCACGGACCTCTCGAATACGCGCCGAGCGTGCTGCCCACTATGCCACGAAGGCATGCTAAGAAGGCGGGAGAAATACCTTATAAGGTGACCGCTGTGGTATCTGTGGTTTCCAAAACAAAGAACAGTGATTCCCGAAGAACAAGTTCTATAACAGTATAAATAGTGTTCTCGTTTTCTTTTTTCCAGTATGTTGAATTTTCCCGACCACTACAATGATAGTAGAAATTACGGTATCTGTGTTCTTTGTTAGCAACGCTTTGACATTTTCACTCTCAAACGTTTTTTACATGTTCTAATTCGCCAACATTTTTTTTTTTTCCTTTTTCTTTTTCTTAAATGTGTTGAATCAGCCGCAATCGAGTAGAAGTTACAGGCTGTTTGCTTCCTTCAGAAAAAGATAAGAATAAGGAGATACTAAAACTGTGGCGTTAACAATACACATTAACCTTGCCTCCACTGCTTTTCGTGGAAGACTTGGATATTTATAAGCAGAGACCGACTAAGTGACATTGGAACACTTAAAATACTAGGGAGTCGAAAGCCCTCTCGAAAGGAATTGCAACAGGGGATGACTGGTGGTGACACTCGGATCTTTCTCCCAGAGTGTTCTCCATTAAAACTGAGAAAAGATCTGTAAAATTAGTGCGATGGGACTATATTTGTAAATCCACACATGAAGTTCTGATATCCTTCGCATTTCTTGCTGTCCTGTCCTGCACTTTTAGTTTTTCCGCCAACACGACAGAAGGTCCCCTTAGATGAATTATGCGCATTAGGTCATTTAAGACATATTGTTTATTGCGGAAAGATGGAATAACTATTCTTACTAACTATCAATATAACACAAAGTTGGATATGAAAAAAAATGCTGTATGAACAGAATCGTAGCAGTTGAATGTTGCATTATACACTCTGCCAAAAAGTAAAACATTTAAGTGATTTTTTTCATACGATTTTTAACTCCGCGACATTATTCATGAGCTCTCTTGAATATCGTTTATAATACCATATTTAGCTTGGTTTCTTTATTTGTAATGAGGTTTATACAGGGTATGACAATAAAGTACGGTAAGTGATGTCAGAAGATGCAAAAACTTATCGTGGGCAACCTACGAAGAACTGAAAAGATACTCTATAAATTGTGAGCTCGGTGTTGAAATAGGCTTAAAGGATTTCTGTTAACAACATTCTAATATGCAATGGTGTATCAATGGCTGCAAAAGGAATCAGCGAACAAGGTTCTGCTTCAAGCTCGGTTTCAGTCTGAGAAAGAAAGTCACGACTTGCTGAAACAAGTTGACGGAGATGAAATCGGCAACATCTATCTTCAGTTCAACTAAGATAACTCAGTTAGCATCAACTCAGGTTGTCATATGTAATCTAAAGGTGAATTTTTAACACAATAATTTCTAAACAAACAGACACAGATATATGTTCATCTCAAATTTATTCTAGCTGACTACTTGTGAGGGGTTAAATTACAATATACAGCATATAATTAGCAGTATCTTCTACATAAGCCTTCTTCAAGCTATTCAAATTCAAATAATTTAGTCTATTTCTACCAGAATCTACATTCTTCGTCTAGACCGCGACAGAAATTTAAACGTTCTTCTTATCAAAATCTATACTTCTCTATAATATTTAGTTGGAATCATCAACAAAGAGCGAAACTTTACACGGGAATGCAGTAGCCAGGGCAGGTCAAAGCTTTCATATGCAACTTTGTGCAGCTCTGCGAACGTTATGGTAAAGCTGCTTGCCATTCAAGCTTATATAATGCTCATTTCGTAATAAATTTTGAAATGAGCGAATCTCGTAGCGAAATAAAGCAAATAGAAAGCTGTAAAATAAATAATGTTTTGTTAAACAAAATTTAACATAAATGCCACTATAAAGGGCGTTTACATGTGTTTTAGACTTTGATGGAAGGATTCTGTTGAAATCGCTGATTGAATAGGCCTAAGACTTCTTTTAATGATGCAAAGATTAAAACAGTGAAGACGATATGCTCTAAAGTATCTTTAAAGTAGAGTTTCTGGATGAATTAGATGTTTTCAGAACGGATCGACTCCAGTGAAGATGCTATTAGAAGTGATATACCTGCGGTTTCTCTTGATGACAAAGACAATCAACAAACACACAAAACAAAAAGTAAAGTTGTTAGCCAGAGAGGCAAACAATAAAGGCTAATACGTACAAGAATGCTCTGACAAATTTATTACAAAAAATCCGTCGTATACGCCTGAAATATGTAGAGGCGGGTTCTTTGTTTCTTCCCCCCATGATAATGTCCGGCCATATTTGGATCTGGTGTTGAAGCAGTTTGTGGTCGGTTTTAGATCAGTTTAGTTTTAGATCATACACTGTACATCTGATCTTTTCTCTAGCAAATTATTCTTGCATTTGAAACAGCCGTGAATGGAAAATGATTGTCAGTTTTTCCTGACATTGGAAGCCACGTGATGAGGGATTTTCTATGCGATACCAAAAGAGGACTTTTCCCACAGCTTTCAGGAATTACAGTAGCTGTCAAAACTGCAGCTCAAAGATGGACATTTTTTTTGAAGGAACACAAAGCATTTCTCCTGATTCAGGAAAAGTTCAGAGCCTTATTCAAAAATGGCAAAGCAGGCAAAGGATGTATAAGAGAATGGATGCTTTCGTAAAGGGCTTTCTATGGTAAACTGTCTCGTATTTACATTACACATAGAAAAATCACGAAAACTTACCATGCAGCCAGCCCTTTCGCCTTAGGACTGAATACAATATTCAGCAGTCTGAACCTCTTGACAACCGATGGATCCCCTGACTTAGGAAAGAATCTTGTTTACGAGCGTATTAATCAAACTTTATTGTTATACCTTGTATTTCCATTATTCACAGTATATTCATTGGTTTTGAATGCTGATTTAATTTACATAACCAGATTGTTTATTTCTTCAGATTTAAGTGCTTGAAAATACAGATAAATTGCTAATGATATTTTTCTGTTAATTATGATATCGGTTCTTTCTCTTTCGTATGTTTTTATAGCTCTTGGGTTAACCCGTAGTTTTGAATTAATTGTGCATGTTGCCAGGGGTGTTCTGAAGAGGGGAGAATGGTGGGGCGGGTCGCCTCGGATCTCTGATCGGGTGCTTCTGAAGAACCTTCAGTTTATAAGTATGTGTGGGAAAATAAAAAAGAACAGAGCTAAAAAGCGGTCCGCGTTGAAAATGTTAAAGTTTATTACGGAAATGGAGTTCCAAGAATCAGTCCCTAACTTATATTTGGCACTAAAGACTTTTCTGACAGTGTGTGTTTCAGTTGCTTGTTGCGAGAGAAGCTTTTCAAAGTTAAAAATCGTCGATTAATAGTGAGCCAAGTAATACTTAACCGTTTGGCATTCCTTTCCATTAAAAACACTGTACTGAAAACAATAATTTTGATGAAGTTATAACAAATTTTTCAGAAGTCACAATTTCGCAAAAATAGAGATTTAGCTTCTTTTTATTGATAGAAAAGTTAAAAACAGTTTTTCAAATCATCGAAAAAAGACAGATTAATAAGCTTTTTTTAATTTATGTTTGTGTGCTAAATGTAAGTTGCTTTTTCTTTAGTCTTAAGATATTTTGTTTTCCAAATCCATTTAGTTATTTAATTTTAATTCAATAAACGTTAGTTATGCAATTCTGTTGACATTTTTATGGCGATCATTCTAATAAGAGGGCCCACAGGGAGATTGAGCCTAAATAGCTGTAGGTCAGCCTCTGTATTTCGGCATCGTTTTTATTTTACCTGGCAAATTGGGAATTTACTATATTTAAATAACATAAGTGTTCTTTTTGACGGTCTGTATGAATAGCAGTTAAATTTCTACAAAGATTCATCTGTCAGAATGATACTAAGAGCAAAAGAATAGTCAAATATTCAATATACTTAACCTTCCAAGCACTGTTTCAATAGGCAGAGAAGCAGTACCAGATGTCCCTGTTACGATGGCCAAACGAGGCATGAAATTCCACTTGCGTAAGGCATCGTAAATTACGGATGGGACACATTTTCCCGCACAACTAGAAATATACAGCTGATTTATGACGTAATCACTTACTTTCAATAAATATTCCTTATTCTTGAAAGGTTTTTATAGAAATAATAAAAATAAAAATAGCAGAAAAAATTTCTTCAGGGGGTGTTCGAAAAGACGTCAAAGCTAGCGAACCGTAGAACAATTTCTTGTATAGTTTCAAGATTCATTGCGATCTTGCAGGACCATGAAGAAGAATATGTGGCGTAAAAGAAAAACGTAAGTAAAATATAAAAGACTTCGGGCAGAAAGATCAAATAAAAGAAAGAAAAAAGGACCTGCAAATTTAAAGAACAAAGGGTGAGAATTCTAAAATGCATTGCATAAATTCCTAAATAAGTGTTTTCTTAAATGTATTTGAGAAATCTTATAAAACAATAGCGAAGTAAATAGAGACATTAAGTTTGTTGTAAGGTCTTTGGAGTATTTCGGTGAACATTTTACGCTGAAAAAATTGTTGATGGTAATACGAATGTTTATTGTAATAACGCAAGTAGAGAATGCATTATAAATTTTAATGAAAAATAAATTACTAATGAATTAAATATAAATTATCCCGGAAGAACTATTAAACAATAGTAAATTAAAACATAACATGATTGAATTGAAAAAGCGTTCCATATATCTATATCTAATAGTAATAATAGTTATAATAATAAGAATACTAAGCAAGAAAAACATGCGCAGAAATGCTGAATAAAGACATAAATAACTAGAAAATTTATCTTTATAATGTAGTAATACTAACAGATAGAGCACGTTCATCTCTTTAAGCAAATCTGTGATTGCAATAAATGTCTATGACATCAGCCATGAAAGTGGCAAGAAATGCTGTGATATATGTTGAATCTGCAATTTACATTGCTTGAAGGAATCATCATTTCGAATTGTTGCACGTGAAACAGTTAAACCTGGTTTTATTTTCTAGTTTTGTTAATTCTCTCCATGTCGAAATCTTGCCTTACTTACAATAGTACCTACCCTTTTTTAAAAAGAAAGCGGAATAACTTTTTTATTAGTAATTATCATGAGCAAGAGTTTCATTAGTGATAATTTAATTATTTATGAAAATTATTAATGATATTTCACACCTTTCTTCCTCACTCCGAGATAAATTAAATGTTGTAAATATTAAGCTGGATGCATAAAAATTCCAAATAGATGTGCCCATATAAAAGTAGTTTATTGAAATAAATTGGTACTTTCTAATTATCTACTTCCGGTTTCGACATTTGATACAGCTGCTCTTTTCTTATGTATTTTCGAGTGTACATCAGCCATACCTAAGTTAGGAAGTTAAGATTGGTTTGGTTTAGTTGATTATGGCAAAACACATTAGGACTGTCCGCCTAAGGAAGAGATGGAGGACTTTCTAAAGAAAACTGGTTCGTATATACGCTACACATGGAGAAAACCACGAAACGCCCATGCAGCCAGCCCGTTAGTTAAGAATCAAAACCGGCTCCGAACTAGCAGTGTTGAGCGATTTTACAGCTCGGCCGCTGGTGGACTAGGAATTCAGGAAGCTGGAGTTAAGAAACAGTTGAGTTACTTTCCTTCTTCCCTCCATGGCATACATCAGACAACAGATAACGCTATATGCGTATATCGCATACATATCTTAGTGCATGTGATTTTGCAGGCTTTATATTTAACTTAAAAGTGTCTGCAGTGTGACAATATAAATATCCGGCACATAGTTTTTTTATTTTTTCGCATAACATTTCTTTTATCTTAAAAATACTTTTTTTATTATTTATAAACAGAATAAAGTTAATCAGACGTAGAGATTAATAAATATTTCCCGCCAATTCATAAAGTCGCCAGTCAGTATAAAACTGTTAGAGGGAGTGCGAATAATCAGGAAATGCCAATAAAGGCATAAAAATTACCTGAAAAATTTTTAAAGCTAAAATTATTTTATTTTTAACATACATATTTCTTATTCAATATTTATTAAATTATTAGTACTGTATATCTCTTCCATATTTCGGTATGTTAAGTATGGAACATAGAATTAGTCCTTACAAAAACACCCACAGTGTCACTGATGCTCAGATTTGAAGCAATAATATATATTTGTATAACAATTACTATAATTCCCATTTTTTTGGGTCACGCCCATGCCTGTTGCCAACTTTTTGACTGGAATCAGGAATTAGTTTACAATGGGCGATATATTATTAGTCCAAAAGGTCTATTAGTCTCGAAACGGCATTTTGCGTTGAATCAGTTTAAATGCCCGAATCACTTTTCAAATTGTTGCCACTAATTATTATCGCCCTATATTATATTTAAAAAAGCTAAATAATGAAAAATCTGCATAAATGTATGTATGGTTTTCGCATTGTAAAAAAACAACGGTACCTAGAGTCATGAAATTCTGAATAACATAGTCCTCCACCCGAACATGATCACCTGGACATCCGAATTTAGCTAATCTGTTCTAACCTCCTTGGTAACATGAATGTCAGTAGATTTTCTTGAACGTCTTTTAAGAAAACATTCCCCCGCATGAGCAGATGGCTCTCGAGTTGATTTTCCTTAATCAGCCAACTTAACCTACGTAAAGCATTTTTTCCGTCGTTACCGTGTTCCTTCGCAGTGTAATTAGAAGTGTATCCAGGTAGCGATCGGGAGATCTGGAGTTCGAATCTCGTGAAAGGCACTGCGCATTTTTCATATCTTCTGCCCCGAAACACAATGCGTAATAGTTTGTACAGAGGCTGTTCGCACATTTTTTTAGACGATGTATATTGTATTCACAAAACTAAATTACATAAAATTCTTGTGTTTTAAATGTTCTATTTGACATCCCATATTCTGAACTATCTTTCGACACCGCAATTTCCAGGATAATAATGCCTTTTGAAGTGTCAGAAGAGATATTCTATCCCATTCCTCCCGAACAGCTTTCCAGAGTCCTGTTAGGGTTTTGGGACAACGTTTGGATAATGTAGTTTTTAAAAGTCCGAAAGCACAAAAATCCATAGGTGACACATCGGGAGATTTAGTAGGGATATCAGTGAAGAGTATAGCCTTGATACCAGTTTTTTGTTCCATTTCTTTTAAGAAATTTACAGTGGATTTTGATGTGTGACTGCTAGCTTTATCCTGATGGAGTCTCACAGATGGATGGCACTGTGGGTAAAGCGATAGTATTACATTCAGAAAAATTGGCGATAAAATATGTTCCTGATAGTATTTGGAGTTGAATCTTGCCATTTGCTTTTTGCACTCTCTTTATTTTTAACTTGCCATTGTAAGAAAAACCAGATACAATCATGAATCCCTTAGAAAAACATTCTTTCGATTCTTTGAACTATGTACTTAAATTTTTTTCTCCCCTTTTATGATAATAAATGGCTCTTTTTTTGTTACAATCATTTAAATACACCCATGCTTCATCTATTGTGACAATTATTTTTCAATTTTCTTTGGATAAATGTTTCTCATATAGAATTCTGCAGCGTGTCCTGCGTTGAGCGATATGCTTTGGAAGAAGACGATGCACATTGCGTTTTTTTGCTTTCTTAAGATTTAAATCAACGTTTATCATTTTGTTTACAGTGGACACCGAGCATTTTAATGATTTTACAACTGTCCTTTGACTAGGGGGATTTTCTTTCAACATTAAACAACGTACCTTTGGAATAGTTGAAGATGTCCGTTTTTCCCTTGGATACTTGTTTGGAATTTTTGTCCCACTTGAGGCTCCAATTTGACATTTGTTTCCTTTCTTGTTGATGATATTACCTATCGACGCTTTAGATATCACAAAACTATGACTCTCACATCGTTTTTGGATAACGGAGTATGCATATTTCTCTTCGGAAAGAGCGTAAATGTAGCCTTCGAAACACTGCTTTGTTAAATTCTCCATTTTGAATAAAAACAAAATTTTCAAGCCACAGACGATAATTTTGACTTTTAAAAACATAGTACAATTGCAATTACTTCTTTTGCAGCAAACGATTTTTTTTATTACCGCTTAGCAAAATCGTCTAAAAAATGTGCGAACAGCCTCTGTACAATCCCTTGGAAAGACCGTTAGAAAGAAACAAAAGCATCTTTTCCTTTAGGACTAGCCCTAGAATGATTTATCTATAAATGCATATAATATAATTTTTTTTAATGTTCTTGTCTGGTGGTGTGCGATTTTCAAAATAAAATAATTTTTCATCCGGGTAACTAACCTTCACAAAAATGTTACTCGCACAACGTTGATCTAGTAGACAAAACTGAAGAACTTAATTCCGCATGGGTTGGAAACAGCTTCATTTTTGTCCAGACATTGTAATTTTTATTTTATTATTATTATTTTTTTGTGCCGGACCTGAGCTGAGCAAGTGAAGACAATAAAAAACGAAAGAGCCTTGTGTAGCTATTTCACATCATTTGCTGAATACCGTCTCAGTTCGTTCCTATTTTTTGTTGCTTCTTTAAACACATCGCTTGCAGCTGGTATTTAAAAAAAAAGCACAAAATTTCTCTTGCCGTTCTGCATTGTCGCTTTCTTTCAATTAAACTTTAAAAGTAATAAAACATAACAAAATCCTGGTTGCTTAGTTTGACTTAATGGTAACCGATTTCAGTACACACGTATAAAAATAAAATTGTTTCAATTAATTTCCTCTTAAAACAATTAAATCATACAAAAGCTTAGGGCTCAAAAAGTATATTTTTTAATCAAATGAACATTACGAAAAGATCAGAAAATGAATTCATTTCAAATTCCACTTAAAAACGCATCTTGTTATCGGATTTCCTTTTCCATAGAAAAAAAGGCTTACCATGTAAATGTCATTAACGATAATGATCTTCAATCAAGATTATCGTTAATCAACCGGAAACTATGTACAGAAAACAGGTCACGTGAATTAAAAATGAACTTTAAAAGAAAAGGAAGCGCTTAGGAAGCTTCAAAAAGAAGCACGAAGTGCATGGGAATTCTTGCATCTGTTGTTAATTCTGTGTGTGGACTATATTTCGTACTTGCAAATTAGTACGCTTTAATGTATACGTAAACATTTAAACAAAATTTTGTTATTAATGTTGAAACTAAATTATATTTTGTATTAAAAATGGGTATGAAGAATAGGGAAACACAAAAAAATTAATCTTTGATTATTATTTTTACTTTTTAAGTAGGAAAAATAAGGGAAAGAATGTCACAAACCTTACAGGCACTTAAAATATAATACCAAAAAACAAATGTATTATGTAACATTTTTTTTAAAACTTAAAAATGATTTCAGTGACTGCCTACTACTGTCTACATCTATACTCAATATTACAGAATAATTGTTCTAGAAATTTCAGAAACCAAAAAAAATTCAATTCCAGGGGTAATAAAAAGGCGTAATATTTGAATTAAATAGTTATAAATCAGAAGCTAATTAATGTTTCATCTTAAATGTAATAAATTCATTTCATTAATAGACGGCACATTTTGAATAACCATCATAGGCTGAGTGGAATCGGAAGCTGAGTGGATGAATTTCGATTTGGGTTCAAATTTCTGCAAACGAGCAAGCTGTATCAGACATTTCAGGCCTTTCAAAACCTAATTATAGATCAACTAATAAATAGGTCTTACCATACGTTTTCATAAACAGACGTATCCTGCGTAAAGTGTATACTACTTAATGTCCCTTAGAAGGGCCTCAACAAAAGCAGTTCTTCTGTTTTACCGAGTTTGCTTTGCATAATCTAATAAATTTAATTCATAAAATCGAGGTTTACTATCGTTAAGCCACAGCTTCTTTAACAAATTGAATAATGATTTGAATTAAAATGATCAACCAAAGTACGTATATCCTGTTCAACGTTCAGTCCTTGTTTTCAATCCCCAATGATCCGTCTCGAATAATTTTTTGATGCGTTAATGATGTTACTGATGTTAACTCTTGTCGAGTGCGAGAAAAGAACAAAACTTTTTTTGGCTGCTCAATGATCTCTCTCTCTCTAATTGTTTTAGTACTCTTATTTTCGAAAACATTATTTGTAAATATTAATACTGATCAGCCAAGTGCGTTCACGCCCCACACGTTCTTTTCTCTTCGCCCTTCTTTTTTTCTCCACACTTTTTCCTCTTTGCCTTTCTAAGTCATATTAGCTAAGATGCTGATGTCACTGCTAACTCTGGAAATAATAACTAAAGTTGAAACCTCAGGTCTTACAGCTTATTCATCTCATAATATCTTATAAAACAAAATAGTTCCCAGAATGTAAATCGTAAAATTAAATCATAATGTTATGAATTTCGTATATATGTAAATTTTAGTGAAATTATACGTAAAATTAGCATATTTTCTATAATGTAACAGGAAAAGTCCGAATAGACGAAGCTCTGTGGAAAAATAAGATTACAGGAGCAAGTCTATTTAATATTGAGGTAAATGGCTATGTCTAGCGATTTATCGAATTCAGTTCAGCGCCAGTTTGGCGATAGGTTTGGTGACTAATTTCTGTCGCCAAATTAGGCGAGAAATCGGCAAAAGTCGCCAAACTTGACGACCATTTGGTGACATTTGGGTCTGGTCCTTGTAGAACTGTAATTGAATTGTAATTGATCCCTATATGTAGCTGTAACTGTAGCCGGCCCTTACATGTAACTTTAACCGTATATGCTTTCCAGTAATTTCGAGAAGTGGAAGGTAAGATTTCTCGGCTACCGAGGGAAAACTATATAAGCTCAAAGTGAGCATCGGTTCTCCGTTTTCTCAGTTCAGAGTCGACTAGGGATTATTGAGATATCCCCGCGTGAGCTTCGCTTTTTAGATGCGCTTTGCATTGCGTTGTGTTTAACGTTCTTAGTAAACTGAAGAGGTAACTACTGATTGTGCTATTATGCTGAGAAGAGCTATACTAGTATTTTTGTGGAAAGTTCTAAAACTTTAAAATGTTCCTTTTGGTAAAATTAATTTTATGAAGATGCTATCGGTTCTGTGTTCTGTGCCATTGCGAACCCATACACAAGTAACAATAATAAGGATTATAACATCCTATTGATAGTATTGTTAAAATCTTAAAAAAATCACGACGTTAAGTATGTAAAAATAATATCTTTTCCAAAATGAAAGTTTTAAAACTTAGGATTCCATTTCAAATCGCTTTACAAATCGTCGCACCCATAGCTTGAAAACAAAGAATAATAAATTCAACATTTTGATATTTTCCAGTGTTTTCAAATACTGAGTTAGTATTTTCATGCGCTAACAGTTCGCATAAATTTTGTGAATAAACATAAATTAACCAAAAATTGGAAACATTTTTATACAACTCAAAGCGGGAGCCGTTTTTACCGGTGAAGATACCCGGTTATTATCTGGATACGTTCATCCACTTACATTCCAAATATAAATAGTACAGCGAATATTAAAACAAATATGGAATATTGCTCCGTAAACATAAATATTGTTCAGCTTATTGTGTCTATCCCATAGGCGTTTTTCCTCTTCGTTTTTTCTAATATAAAATTGTCTATTTTCAAAATTTAAAAGAATCTATAGAAAAAAATAACTTTCTTTGTCAGTGTGTATTTTTAAGCGTAGCCTCCTTGTTTCAAATATTCTTTATTAGAATTTGGGCATTCTCTACACCTGTTCTGAAGCACCACTTGCAGAACTGCACTCTACTGTCCAACAGTCTTCATTGCGAGCAGCCATTATTCTTGGAATGTAAGTTTTTCAATGACTGTACGTCCTAATGCGTTGAATGTCTGATTCCGAATTTTTTGTCTCACGGTATCATTTGAGTCACAGACGTTTTTCACTTCTGACGATACTTGTTATTCAAATATTTTGGTTTGTAGAGCTTGTTAATGTCCAAGATCTTCTAGACAATTTTAATGGACATTCTGAAAACTTTCATCTTCTTTAAGCTTATCTGTTATTCGAGGATATGTCACGTAGGTTTGAAACTTTAAGCTGTTTTTGCAATTTTGCTGCGTTTTCAAACCTGCGCTAATACTTTAGGATAAGTTTTCTTTGTTCAAAGCTCAATCTAACTCCGCCCATTATTTCAAATCGGTTAAATCTGCGGACAGTAAAAATTAAGTGATCAGACTAAAATCTGTATAAGTTTATTTGGGACCCCTTGTATGTATTTTAAAACATACACTGCTGGCCACCCAAATTGCAACACCAAGAAAGACAAGCGATATCACAACAAAATTTATTTAGCAGATAACATGTTGACCAAGTATCAAATGATTAAATTTATAGACTTCTGTGAAGTGTGGTTATTTCTAGAATCAGTAGCTAGAGTAGCTGCTATTGTTGGAGATCACCGCTGCCACACGCCTCGGCATTGATTCAAAGAGATTTGGATGTGTTCTTGAGGTATAGCAGACCAAGCAGCTTCCACACGTTGCCAAAGTTGATCTGGTGTGGCAGCTTGGGATGTAATCTGGGTCAGTCGTTCAGCAACCAGGCAACCATGGACAACATGTTTTCTATCGGCGAAAGATCCGGGGAGAGCCGGCCAGGGAAGCAGTTTAATCTGGTGATTGACGGAGAACCCTTGGACAATGCGTACCACGTGTGGTCGTGCTTTATCCTGTTGAAATATGGCTGTGGGCAAGCCCTGAAGGTAAGGAAGGACAACTGGCTCGAACACCTCGGAGATGTAACGCTGGCTGTTTAAAGTTTCGGCAATGCATACTAGAGCAGTGCTAGAGTGATATACAATACCGCCCCATACCAGTGTGGCGGTGCATAACGCAGCTCTTCAGCATCCTCTCTCCACGATGTCTCCAGACTCGAATCTGACCATCATGGTGTTGCAGACAGAAGTGTGACTCGTAAGTAAAGATAATTTCATTCCATTCTGCCGTACACATCCTTCTTTCATCGCACCATTGGCGGCGGAGACGTATGTGGTTCTACGTCAAGGTTAGACGAAGCAATGGACGTCTTGCGGACAGACCACGCTACTGTAAACGGCGTCGAATGGTACGCGCAGCTGATGCGTTACAGACTGAATGCGCTGTGCTATGGTTCGTGATGTGACTGAGCGATCCGGCATTGCCATGCGCACTATGCTCCTGTCACCACGTGAAGTGGTGCACTGAAATGGATGCGATCGAACACGTCGGTCCGTCGTACCCTCCTACATCCAACGGTCACATATCCGCATTACAGTTGTTTGGTTTCATCCAACACGACTACCGATTTCCCTGAAAGATGATCCACACTCTCGGTAGGCCACTATCCTTCCTCTGTCGAACTCGGATACTTGATCAAACGATGATCGCTGTTTACTACAAGGCATAATTGATCGTTTTTTGAAAAAACTACAAGAAAAACACAATTATCGAAATTCAAATCGTCGAAAACTCCAAGCCATAAACTGCGATTTGAAGTGGCGCCACAGGCGCGCGTGATGTGCGTCTGCGCTGAAATTCTAATCATTTTCATATCTCACTTCCGCTAATGCATGTTGTAAATTTCATGTTATTTACATGCTTCCTTCAGGGTGTTGCATTTATGGTGACCAGCAGCGTATCTTCAAAATTATAAGGCAGTCCATGCTTAATTTATGTAAACTGTGAAGTTTAAAGTAAAAAGAGAAAAAAAACTTTATTCTAACTTAGTTATTAAACTTTATTTATAAGTTATTTATTTATTTATTTATTTATTTTTTTTAGTAAAAGCGAAAAGTAACTTTGAATAAAGTTTCTGCTACTCGTGTACACTTTTGTTTTATTTTATTAACATTTATTTACTTTTAGATTGTTCTGTTTTTAGAAGTTGACGCAGATTTTTGTGTTTCATCAAAACCAACATTTATTTTTGTTATATCGGACAAAATTAAAACATTAAAGTCTCTTAATATTTATCGTGTTTAAAATGTGCTAAAAGTGAGATAAATATTCTTTTTGTATATACAGAATATTCCAAAGTTATTTGAAAATTCTGGACATTTGGCCATTCGATAACTATTAGTGACAATCGAACCAAAGAAATTGAATAGTACTCTGATTTCATTCATATCCTTCGACTAAGCTGACTGATCTTTGACTGAGACAGACCTCTCTCTGTTCAAGTCTGATGCTAAGATGGAAATTTTGAAATTTTATTATTCATAGTAACAGAAAGTAAAGAATGGTATGGTCTTCGGAATATGCACTTGGTTCTTTTTGGGGGGGGGCTGGGATTTAATTCCACTCCTTTTGGCTTTGTTTTGTTTGAAAATAAAGGCTTTCCAAATCCTGCCCTTTGAATTCTTTATGTCTTTAGCAAGGCATAGGATATTCTTCATAAAGTTTATCGAAATTTTACATCTCAACCATGGATAAAATTATCCTGTAATAAATTCTTAAAAAAATATTTTTCTGCTTATTAATATGATTGATTTAAATAAAGTGCATTTAAATCATGAGATGCTTAATATATTTATGAAATACAATATCTCATTGAAATCATTATATATATTTTATTATCATGATAACTCTTTTAGGCGACTGGTTGCTCCAGCTTGGTTTTCAAAGAAATAACATGCCGAATATAAAAAAAAAATTATACGGTAACCCTTAACACTCCGTCGGGAATTCTAAAGGCGTGTCGTTTTTAAATATTTTGTGATTTTTCTCTTGAATTTTATGTGGCGTAAGTGGGAAGAAATTCATGCTTGGTAATAAAGCTGAAAAAACCAAAAACT
>KK118468.1:243069-263774 GCA_000611955.2 Stegodyphus mimosarum
GTCGAAGAGGCGGTAACAGGCGATGCTCATAAAAAACGATGCGAGAGCATAAAACACGTTAACAAATCCTCTGGTGCGATATTAAATTTTGAATCCGATTAGATTTTCTTTCTTTTTTATTTATTTTAGTTCATTAACTTTTTATAAGTTTTAAATAAAATACTTTATTATCTTTTTTCTTTACATACTACACTTATCTTTTTAGTGTCAATCATGTTGTGAATGAAATTATTCAACTGAAAAATTTTTTTCAATGACAGATAAATGCTTTTCTATTTTTAACAATTATGACACGTCAAATGATGGAAAAAAATTAAACATGTTTCGAAAATTCGTCAAAAAATTAGAAATTATGTTAAAAATTTGATATAAACTTAACCAAATTAAAATCAAAAATTAAAAAAACAATTACCTCCCTATCTGATGCTGGAAACGGTAAAATTCTGAGATATTTAGTTTGTCTGTTAAGCGAAAATATGTATAAAAACTCCTTTCAATATTAAATTAAAAAAACTTTAAACCGAAATTTGAAAAATTTCCTTCATGTCAATGTATTGTTATCCGCACAGAGCGTCTGTCCTAAATGTAAACGTGATAGTTTATCAGGAAATGGTTTAAAAACTGATAACAAATTTTTAACTATACCGACGAATACTACAGGTGAGTGAAATAAAACCTGATAATAAAAAGTGCTATATTGTTGAAAGCTTTCTTTCTGTGTTCTTTATTTATAGACGGGAGTGTAAAAACGCAGAAGCTGTATTACAAATTAAACATTAAACGTATACATATTATACGCATATACATATTACGTACATATACGTAATATATGCAATAACATATACATATTATATGCAGTTATATACATATTATATGTATTATAAATGAAATGAGGGATTATTTCAAGTTTAACAGCAGTTTGTAATAAAATTACTGAATCCTCTTGTCTGAATTAGGAATAAACTGTCAACGCTGAGTTGAATCGGCGATTGAAACGGTTGAATCGGCTCTAAACGAGTGGTTAAGAAACTTTTTTAGTTATTTAACGAAGGAAAAGCTATATTTTTTTTCTAACTGAAAATTATCCTGAGAGCAAATTAAGACGGAAAACCGTGTTGCCATACCCAAAGCTCATTTGTAAAGGAAAATGTCCACTTGCACATTAGAATTAAATGAAACAATGAAACGTATAATATTTGCTCAACCTTTTTTTCTTTCTTTTTTCACTGATTCGTACACACGAGCGACTCTCATTTTTAGAAAATCACATAAGGAAGTCGTATAATCGCAGTGAAAAGCTTAATGATCACTCTTTCATAGAAACGGATCTAGTAATTAGTGTCTTCAGTGACGTATCCTGTAAAGATTTCCTATAATTCCATGCAGAATAAAAACTTTAAAATATTTTTTAAGCATTCATTTTAAAAATGTGTGAGCAACTTGTGCATGTTCACCGCATTGTGTAAAAAAGCGTCACCTAGAATCACTAGATTTTGAACACATAGTCCTCTACCGGAACATGTGCATCTCGAAACCAGAATTTAAGATTTCGAAATTTTTAGCCCAAAGGGGCTTTGTCCCTGAAGAACTATTATTTTCGTTTTGCGATGTGTTGATTTACTATAAATGTCCGATTCACTTTTCAAATTGTTGCCATCAAATGTTATCGCCCTGTATTATATTTAAAGAAATTAAATAATGAAGAATCTGCATAAATGTATCAATATTTCTCCAAATGTTATAAAACAACGGTACCCAGAGCCATCCAATTTTGAATAAAGTACGTTTCCACCCGAAGGCGCATCTGGAAGCTCAAATTTGGAATTTTTTTTATTATCTATTTCGTATTTTGTAAAACTTTAACGAATTTTTGATGAATAAACTCACCGATTTAAAAGCGAGCAATGATAACACTCTGAGGAAGGGAAAAACTTTTTTTATCACCAGCGCGCGGAACTGTGTATCGGAAATTCTAAAGATAGGCTCATTTTAAAATTATTTTGCGATATTGCTCTTGAACTGAATTTTATGGTTTAATTGCGAAGAACATGATATTTAAGAAATTAAAGTAACACGCAAAACGTTAAAAAATACCCCTTTCGACGTAGCTTCAAATCTGAAACCTTTCAGATTTTTTTATTATTTTTATTTATTTATTTATTTCATATTTTGCTCGAATGTAAGAAACTTTTGATTCAAAACTCAGCTATATAAAATTTCTGTGTTGCCAAACTTCAAAGCGTAAGGTATTTACGTTTCAAATTTAATCAGCTAACTCGTCAGTATAAAAGACATGTATCACTTCTCAGCAAAACATAATATACGTCTTTCAAATGTAATAAAAGAGCTTAGCAATTTGAAAGATATATGTTGCCACTATCCAATACAAAATATGTTTATTTTTTCCACTCAGTTCCGTACCATTTGGCGAAGCTTAAGATATTTAATTTTTGTTTCACACTTATTCTGTTATTAATTAACAAACTAAGCGATGTAAAAGCAATAAACTCATATTCATTTCAATTATTATTAATTACTAGCTGAACTTGGGATACTGCATTAGAGGAATTCATTAAAATCATTATATATATATGTATATACTTTTTGTTCTTTGGATTACATTTCACGCGAAACAAGCAGTACTATAAAGTTTAATATCTAGTTTAACAAGTTACTTAACTAGCTAGCTTTTTCATTTCATTATATGAAGCTTATATCGATTTTCTAGCTTGCAAAAAATGTAACGAATCCAAAAATCGACAAAGAAAATAGTCTTTCTTCCAACTAATAAGTCAGATTCATACTTGTTGACACTACATCATCTTAAGAATGCAAATCATTTTAAATTCCTATTATTTCCGGTAGAGCAGATAAACAGATACTCAGCCAGAACATTAGAGGAAACAATAGTGTTGATGGGAAAGAAGAGAACAATGATAAATTGTGAAAACTTCTAAATATCACTATCTGTGCTTATCTCTAATCCCATCAATGGAACGAGTGACACAGAAATTATGCGAGAAGTCTCTGATTAAAATACAATCGAAAAACTGTCATAGTCAGATTCTTTTAACTGAACTCTTCTTGAATATCGTTAAACTCGGTAAGTAAATGCACTGGAAACTTACCATGTAATTTCTTCAAAAGTATTTTCATGAAAGAGCATAATATAAAATACAAGGAAATCTAGGTGATTCAAACTCCGACTAATAAAAATTCTGTATTATTGCAAAAGAACTTTCATCATTTTTGTTTAAAGAATTTTAAAACTGTACTATTTTCACCATTCTAAAAGTCAGTGAAGCAAATACTGGTCATACAGCACGAAAATTTCAAGCAGTCTGTCCAAATAGCATTTTAAATGTCATACAAACAGACTTAAGCTTATTTGAATAACAAGAAGATATTTTGATGCTGAGTCAACCTCAGAACGTTGCTGGATACAAGGAGGGTTAGGTTTGGTTATTTGAATACAGCAAAGCACACGAGATCTGTTTGTTGAGGGAAGGGATGGCTTTATGGAGACTTTTCTAAGCAAAAAAAAAGAGGGAAACGCTACAGCAGAACACTCAAAAGAACTATCTTAAGAGACATCAAGTAAATAGAATAAATATATTAGTTTTTTGAACCTTTATCATTTTATTTTTAGCATTTATGTAAGTAATTTATTTATATTGATATAAAAATATAAAAATGCACATTTATGTTTTTAAAAGTATAGTAACGGCCATGGAATCCCAGTTATTAAGACCTCTGAATGCTAGAAATTCCACCCGACATCTAGCCAATATGCTGGCTAATCGATGGTTTTCGTGGTTTTCACCATTGAATATAAGCAAGTTTCCCCTAGAAAGTCCACTATGGAGTACCCCTTTTCCCAGACAGAATAACCCTCTTGTGATTTTCCGTATTTAGATAACCTCTAAATGGTCTGGCCCATCAGTGGACGAATAGCAAGAGCACTGAACAAGTTTGAAGGACGAATAGATTGGTTGCATACAGAGTTTTCGTATTTTACCCAGTGGCGTACTAGATGGAGGCCGTTCGCCTCGGGAGGCACATTTTCAGTGCAGCATTTTGGCGCGACTTTTATCATATCTATTTTATTCCATCGAAACTGTTGAACACAGATTATGAATATCGACTAAATTATTATCACAGATGACATTAATATGGAAGAATTCCTCCTTAAGATATAAATATTACTAGGGAATTCAAAACACGAATGTGAAAGGGCAGTCCTGTTGAATTTTGCTGTTTATTCTAAAATACGATCTGCGGAACACAGTTCGAAATATTGTAATACTAGTGCGAACTTTCCACTCCATTACTTTAAATGTTGCTAGCTGTGAGAAACATTTTTTGAATAAAAATCATTTAAGAACTATAAATGTCTATTTTGCATTCTAATGTTAAAATGTTGGAATTAAAGTTTTTCTCCAAAATTGAACGCAGAATTTTATTTCCGTACATTTCATTTTGGCATTTTTTTGTAGTTATTTGTTTCCATATCAAGATGGGTGACAAATTTAGAGACCGCTCGGACGGCAAAAGCTTCAGCTTCGCCACTGGGTTTACTTTAAGCAAACTGTGAATATGAGATAGTACCTCCACAAATTCATTCTTCCGTTTAAGTAAATGGTCTTCTTAGCCATAACTTATGGAATAAAAATCTTAATGGTGTACTATAAAAAGAAGACAGAATGCTTCATTTTATATAATAATGAATTCACTAAAATATATCGGAAAAATTAAAAATGATTCTGTGTACAACGTACGTTTTATGAAGCAGGAAACATGAAATATCAACCGTGATCTCACTGGCAAACGAAGCATGGATTTTCCATACGGTGACTGGTTCTGCTAACAACTGCAACACAAGACCAAGCTTAGGAGAGACTTCTGTGAACATGTCACTGATTTGCAGGCACATGGGCCTGAGTCCCATCTTGAGTAGAAGGATGTTGGAAAAATCAGCACATAACCTTCCTCTGGCTATTATAGGAATCTTGCAGAAACTGAGAGAAGGTTTGACCTAATCTCATAATGAATGCTCATAGTTAAGGCTCCGAAAGCAAAGTTGCATCCATGCGAGAGAAATTATGTGGGTGTAACAGTATGAAATAATACCATAATTCTTTGCATTCCTCTCTCGCCTACTCACACGCGCAACCCTAAAAGGTGACTGGGAACAAAGAACAGAAACTTAATCGGTCAGGTGCAAGTGCTGACTTGTTATTGTCCACCTATTTTAATTCAGACCCTTTGTACATATTATCAAGCTATTTATGTCGAAAAATGCGAAAAATTATTTGTAGCTTCGTAAAGAAACCAGCCACAGATTTATCAAATGCTAATTTGATGTATTAACCCGCTTAATTACAAGAAAAAAACGAGTGAAGAAGGCGTTACTTATTTACAATGTATTATGCAAATAATCCACTTTTTTGTCCGTATTTTTCTTAACAAAAAACGTCTTTAATATTTTTAGCAAAGGCTTCAGTCTCCGAAGTGGCATCATTCCACATCAGCTTGAATAATCGTGATTCTGTTTACGAAAGTCGGCGCTGTAATTTTCTTATTCAATGCGCTTACACTAAAACTCTTCTATTAAAATCTAGCATAATTCACAGACTGAAAATAAATCCATGGACAGACAGGTTATACGCTTTAATTGAACATTAAATGTTTCTAGAAATTCATTACTACAATCACAATGCCGTTCTGCGTTAGAACAGGTGCAAACGTCTCCCGTGACGAATCTCACGAATTTCGTGGTTCTCGAGTTGTTCAATTGCGAGATGTATGAAAGCGAGGTCAAATCAGGACCCAATCAACAAGTGGCCTGTCACGTATCACCTGCCTTCCCATACCTCTTTTGCAGCTTTGTTTAAAATTAGGCGGGCCAGCATTAGCAGGGATCAAAGGCCTTGTTGTAGTATTTGCGAGAATTTCCCTTTTTGCTAGACTTGTGTGTTTTATCGTAGTTCTTCAGGTACAAACTGGAATGGGTGATGGCTAAAGACCTATAATTAACTGATGAATTATTAAGGAAAAAGAAGCTTATGAATTTAAGATATGGATAATCTTGGAAGAAAATTTATTTTGTAATATGTAACTCGAATTTTTAATATGAAATGTAAATTCGTGTATGGATAGAAAAGTTTTCGAAAAGATTAAGCATAGTGGCATCAGCAATGACATTGCAAAACCTAGATATCTGTACATAGATTCCAGTTACATAATTTTGGAGACCCGCTTAAGAAGGAACAGGTTTGAAATAATGAACAGAGTAATAAGGATTTAAAGATGGACAATAAAGGTCTAAGGCAGGGTCGAAATATAAGTTGCAGCCTTTGTTTATGTACTGTAAGTAGTATGTTTAGAAGACTTGGAATTCTCAAAGCATATATCAAAGATGGCCGTTCTTCATATTTGCAGGAATCTCATTCTAGAATTCAGAAAACCCAAGATCCGGAAGTAGACTTAATAAGATAACAAACAGATAAATCAAGAACCGAATCTACCTATTTTTATCATTTTAAGAGCAGCAAAGAAATTTTTGGAAAAATTTTCTTTTCCAGTAATTTAACAATGATATTTCATTTTATAAATAATGTAGTTATTTAGTATAAATACAAACAGATTATTCTTATTGCTCTGATGCCATACACAGTTTTTAAACATTTGCAGGATGTACTGATATTCGTTTATTAGACATTAAACAAAGCATTTTTTTTCTAGTCTCCAATTTTTTCTAAAGTTGAAATTCTAATTATCGCTTGATTTTAATGAGACTAAATCGAAAAAGGAGCAAGCAATTTGGAAATGGAACTAGAGCCTTCTTGATATCCTACAACAAATTGAAATTGCAAAGAACTCTACGAAGCTTAATAAACATATATTTTCAATTTGGACACAGATGATGTTAATCACGCTACAGTTCGATGCAGCAAAATTATTTAGAATAATTTTTCAAACTAGTAGGGATCTATCATGATAATAATAGTTTAGATTTTCTACACAACTAAGGCAATAATTAAAAAAAACAGATATAAAAATTTATCGAAGATTAATTAAATTAATTCATTAAATGAAAACTGGGTCATCAGGTGTAATTTATTTCTTAAAATGCTAATTAAAGCTAAAAGTAGGAAAATTCAGTAACATTCCATGTAATGTACATTTTGATGCAAGGCGTTTCCAATCGTTTCCTCTTGTCCTTGATAGCCATGCATATATGTTTATTCTACGCATTGTCTGTAAACCACGACATCCCGTTCCACCTAGTTTTGAAAACACTGAACCTATCCTTCTCTGAACCTGTGCACCTCAAGGCCCAAATTTTAAATTCCCACTTTTTTTAAAATTTATTTCGTGTTTACTGCGAAATAACTGAAATTTTTATAAACAAACTCGACAAATAAAAAGCAATATTTTGTTAATCAGAAGAGTATACGGAATTTGCTTCAAATTTATTCATAAAACCCCGCCGATTTAAATGAAGTACGTTGTCACTTTGCACAGCATTAATATTTGTCTTCAAATTTAAGCAACAAACTCAACGATTTAAAAAATATTCGACTGCATTTTCCGAAATAAAATATCTTATCTTCCACGCCCCAGTGTGCTGCCATTCAGCAAAGCGTAAGATATTGAATTTTTCTTTCACATTTAATAAGTATTTTATTGATTAACATACTAAATAATTTAAAAGTGATAAATGCAGTTCTTAATTTCTGTTGTTATTAATCACTAGCTAGACTCATTAAAATCATTATATACATTTTTTACAATTGCTAATGTAGGCGGCGTGTCTTGCAAGCAGCTAGTAAAATATGAAGTGGATACCATACGACTTCCTTGTACGGCATATTAAACTATACACAGTTTTTGCTGCACTTTATAAACTTATTTCCTCGAATTATTCTAACCAAATTAACTGATCGCTCAAGGTAAATTGAAAAATGACATAAAAAACTGAAAAATTTTGAAATTAATATCCTTGTTAATTTTTGTCGTACGGGAATCAAATTTCTTATAATTTTATGTTTTCAGAATGAGTATAAAACTTTCTCCAATATAAGTATAGGAACCGCGAGACGCATTAAAAATTAGATTTCGTTACTTGCGGAAAATTAATTTTTGTAAAATTTGACATTGCCCAAACATGAATATTTTCGTCCTTTAAAACCCTTCTGTTATTGGGAGTATATGACTATGACCATCGACTGAGATAATAAAGGCTGGGTAAAGGATTGGGTATATATGTATATATACTTGATGTTTTCTATATATATCTATATATATATAGATATATATAGCAAACATCAAGGCTGTGTCCCTGAAGCGCTTCATTCCCTTTCTTGCATAAAATGCACATATATTGTAAAAAATTTACTTTGCTACTGCTACTGCTCTAACCTTTTGCCCTAACTCTCTTTGCGACTTCTCTAACCTATTGCTAAAAAAGCCTTTTTGTAACCAAGCTGTTTTAGCTTTAAAGAGGGGTAATATATAAAATAAAGGTATATAAATTTCAAAATTATTATTTAAATTAGCAATAGATCTTAAAGTTTCTTTTGTAAATTTTTATAGGTCCCTCTCGTAGCATCTGTAATGCATCAAAAGTATTTCTAGATCAATCCATACATATTTTACACTGATGACGTAACTAATTCGAAACTTAAACCGAAACTTTTCTCTTAATAAGCTGCCATACTGGACAACGGCTCCCTTTCCTTCTTACCTCTGTTGCCGCTAGGACGCTACTTCGCCCGCATAGCCTCTGCCAGCTACTGTCCATTGTTCTAAAAATAAAATATGTGTAAAAGTGTAGGGTGCATAGCGCACCCACAAGGATAATGCGAAATGAAAAAGAATATGTGCCCTCAGAATTGATTATATAGAATAAAATTATATATGGAATTTACGGCTACGTCTCTGTTCGACTGTTATCTTTCTCAATATGCAGTAAAGCCTCTTCAAGTCATATCGCAGAGAACCATCTCCACAGCTTTCTCCAAGTCATCCTATTACACACACACACCGACATATATATGTATATATGTAAATATATATAATATATAGATATAGATATAGATAAAAATATGTAAAGTAGCTTAATAATTTAATTTAGCAATAGCCTCTTAAATCCTCATTTTTAATTTGGATATTTTCTCTTTATTCTAAAAGTCGTGATAACTTTTCTGGATTGCATCATATCTAGATCAGTTTATGTCACGTGGCTTGAGTAACGCTCATGCTGCAGTTAATTGGGAACCTGGAATAAAAATTTCGAGAACTAAAATCTTTCTTTTAATAAGCAACTTAAACTAAAACCTTTTTCTGCCGAGCCTCCTTATTAGACAGTTGCAATTTTGCTTCTACCACTGATTCTGCTAGAACGCTGCTTCTCTTCACTCTTCCTATTGCAACAGTATCAAAAATATAAATGTTCTCGAACAGGCATGATTAGAGTGCCAATTAAATTGTGACTGAAATTTCAATTGAATATTTAACATTCCTCGACTGCTATGTTTGATGCCTCGACTGCTCCGGATTCAACATCCTGCGTTCTACGACATCACATTCCTGCGTCACATATATTGTAGAGACATTAGGTTATTTTGAAGCAGAAGGCATGAAAAATGATCAATACTCTCGCCGGGACTCGAACCACGGACCTCTCGAATACACGCCGGTTGACCACTACACCACGAAGGCATATGAAGAAGGTGGGAGAAATACCTTATATATTCCCCCTTTTAAAGGGCGACTGAGGATTAGGGACCCCAATCGCCAAATCCTGGTGTGGAGAATCATCATCCACCATCTTTATTTTAGTGCGGACGCCACTGCAGAGACATTAGGTTATTTCGATGCAGGAGTCATGAAAAATGAGCAATACTTTCGTCGTGACTCGAAGCACTGACCTTTCAAATACGCGACGAGAGTGCTGACCACTACACCACGAAGGCATGCGAAGACGAAGGGAGAAATACGGTTAGGTTAGGTTATTCAATTATGGCAAAGCACACGAGGGCTATCTGCCAAAGGGGAGGGATGCCTTCGTGGAGGACTTTCTAAGGGAAACTGGCTCGTATACACGTTACACATGGGGAAAACCACGGAAACGCCCATGCAGCCAGCCCGTTCGCGGGATTCGAACCTCGGACCGAACTACCAGTGTTCAGCGTCTGTACCGCTCGGCCGCTGGTGGGCGGGGGAGAAATACGTTATAACATATACACCGTTTTGTTACCGCATATTGCAATAGAAAAGGAGGTGCACAACTATGTACAAAATTTCAACTTTCTACGGCTAATCTTTTTAAGTTATGCGAGATACATATCTGCGTACGTACACACGTCACGAAAAAAATCCTTTTTGAATCCATTTTACAATCCATTTTGGAAAAAGGAGTTCTTTGCTCTGTCCGTACGTACAGACGTCGAGCAAAAATGTCCTCCAAATGTATTCGAGATCGGTAAAAATGGGTATTTCCGTTGAAATAAGATACCGAAAATTTTCGTGATTACGATATTCTCTTTATTTCGTACAAGGAAGTAAAAAGGAAAACTGCTGATTATTCAAAAATGTATGTTATGGCATGATTTCTCTTTCATGTTACGAGCGGTATTGCCAGAATCTGAACTGCATTAGGAAACATAAGAGCAGCAGTTGGACCATGTTTGCCATACATCTTTTAAAAATTCTAAGTTGACTTAAATTTGCATGTTCATTAAGTTTCATTATGGATTATGGATTGATTTAAATTTGCATGTTAAAAAAGGAATTCATATTTTAAAATTAATCCGTAATTTTATATTTACTAATACAAACGCTTTTAGTGATGCATTTTCAACATGTATAGAACTTCATGCTGTTTAAAATTATAAGACATTATTTTAAGGAAAACAGAGCTTAATATTTCCGAGCTTAAGCATATTCAGAAATGCAAATAGAAAAATAGATGCAAAATTATACGAAAAGAATGCAAGTGGATATTATGACACTTTACTATAGCATCTTGCTGCTAAAATTTTAAAAATTCTAAGGCTCTTTAAACTACTCTCTAAACTAATTTTGAGAGCATTTGAGAGTACTTGCGGGGTTAATGCTGAATTAATTAACATTTTTAGCACTAATTGTATTATTACTTTCAAACCTCACTTTTTTTTTCGGTATCACTTTTCAGAAGTTGCCATCAAATACCGCTATGTACAAGTATTATTTTACAAAGAAATAGTTTAGCAATTAAAAAAATTTATAGAAATACAAATTAAAGGATATTGCTACAAAATGTTATCTCCGTGCACCCTATTTAAAGAAATAATATAGCGAATACAAAAAATAAGTGTATGGAAAAATTTAACACTTTACAGGGAATTCTAATGACATCAGAAATAAAATATTTTTAACCTCCATACGCCAGTTTGTTGCCATTTGGCGAATCGCAAAGTAATCTGCTTCTGAAAGCCAATCGTTACGATAAAACAAAAGTAAACCATTTTATGCATTCCAGTTACCACTCAAAATCTCAAATTTCTAAACGACGCCAGAGAACAACCAAATCAGAGACAGTCTGAGAGGATTTTACATCGTATAGTGATATACATTTATGTCGTATAGTTTAAATACGTGTCAACGCAATCATGTATTTGTAAAATTACTACTTCGAATAATAAAGAATTTCCATTAGGCATGATCGGAATTTTACTGCACATATAAATTATTCGCAAATGTTTTAAAACTCATTTGTAAAAACGAGAAAGAAAAATAAGGTAGAATTTTAACTTTAAAGTATAGCACTTGATTACGTTCTAGGAAAGAACTTTTATTCATAATTAAAAGTATTTTTTATCACTTCTTACTTATTTTGTTAAAATTAATAACGCTTAGTACCATACTTTAGAGACTTTTTTACTTTAAACAATTAAACATAGATTGTGAATATTATTTAATTAAAGCTGAGCATAGGTATGGCTATTTTAAAAGAAGAGTTACTTTAAAGTACGCGGATATTTATTCTAATAATATTCATGAAAGGTTATACAGAAAAAGAAAAAACTTCCTGTTTAAATAAATTTTTGAGTCTTAAAATGCTCATTTCCATAAAGAAGAAAAATAATAACTGCACAAGGAAAAGATTTAGACGCACGTCAAAGAATTAATAAATATTTTTCTGCAGTAATATTCTATTTTAAATTTTCTTATAAATTAAGATATTTCCTCATTTCACCAGCTACCTTATGTTTTCGTCAGATTTTTAAAAAACTACATGATTAAAAAAAGTAAAATAATTTTCTGCCCTTGCATGCAGTTTATGAAGCATATGCCTCAAAAGTATATTCGAGGAAAGTTTCGCATAAAGTGATATTTTTTCAGTTTTTGAACAGTATTATTTAACACAGTACTGGTTTAAAAAATTCAGTAATTTAAAAGAAACATGTTGCCACTCGACAAAGCCTTAAGTATTTGTCTTTTAAATTTAATCAGAAAACTCAACGATTTGAAAAAAAAATGAGTTGCCCCCGACGAAATAAAATATTTTTATCCTTCACGCTTCGCGTTGTTGCCATATGACGAAGTGTAAGATAATTAATTTTTCTTTCAAATTTAATCTGTTCATTATTGATTTGACTAAGCGATTTAAAATCAATACACATTTCTTCATGTTCTATACTTATTAATTACCGAATAGACCTGTTAAATTACGCTAGCTATAATCATTAAAATCATCATATATTTTTACTTTTTTAATAATAACTATATTAGGCATCTGTCAGCGTAAGCGGATGTAATTAAAATATGTGTCCCAAATTCTGCACTTTCGTGAAATTTTAATTTTCTTTTTTGCCTTTGATGGTAACCTTAAATCTTTTTATTTATTTATTATTTAGAATAAGTTGAAGGGACAAAAAGATAATCTCACATTTTTTGTAATGTTTATAAATTAATCTAGAATTTTATCCTCAGAAATGTTTTTATGATTGAATAATATATAGTGACTCTGTTTGAATTATCCTGATATATATTCATTCTGAAATGTCGTTTCTTTATATACGTGACGTGTTGAATAAATGCTATACTGTAGACTAGAAATTCTCAATCTTTTCGCCGCATACACCCCCTTCACCACTGCTAGAAGTTCATTCCCCCTCTTTCCAAAACTTAAAAAATACCTATACATTTATTTAGATTTGTTTATTTTTAATCTGTTTTATTAATTAAACAACAAAAAGTGAAGAGAATATTGATAAATACCAAAACTTGAATAAAAGTAATTTTTAGTCCAAAGGGGCTTTGTCCCTGGAGGACTACTGTTTTCGTTTTGCGATTTTGCGTAGGAAACCTTAAATGCCGGTTCACTTTTCAAACTGTTGCCACCAAATATTGCAGCGCTGTATTATATTTAAAAAACTAAATAATGAAGAATGAGCATATGTGTATATATGTTTCTCGCACTGCGATAAAACGACGGTACCTAAAGCCATCGAATTTTGAATGACGGAATCCTGCTGCGAATATATCTGGAAGCCCAAATTTGAAATTTGGAATTTGTGTTATTATCGATTTCATATTTTGTAAAAGTTTAACGAATTTTTGATTAACAAACACAAAGATTTCAAAACGAGCAATGGCAACGTTGTACAGAAAAAACATTTTTATCTCTAGCGCGTGAGACTGTGTATAGAAAATTCTAAAGATATACTCAGTTTAAAATTATTTTGTTCTTTAACTGAATTTTATGGTTTAAGTACGAAGAACATGATATTTAATAAATAAAGGTGACACACAAAATGTTAAAAAACGCCCCTTTGGACGTAATTTAAAATCTGAAACCTTTCAGATTTTCTTTTTTTTATAAAGTAAAACTAAATACTGAACAGCTAAATGAAAGGTTGTATGTATTTTCCTCCTGAAACTCCAAAATTTCTCCCCCTCACGGTGAATTCCTCCCTCTTTGAGAACTGTGCTGAAGACGATTCTGTTTTATGTCTTTTGCATAATCTGAAATGAAATTCAGTTAGTAGATAGATGGAGTATATTTATATCATAAAGACATTGTAACTTGAATAAACCAATTGTATCCCAACGGTTGTTTAATGAAAGTTACTGAATGTCTCACGAATTTTCCAAATATAAATATGTTTTTAAAATTTTACTTCCGTTTCTTACTTTGTAGTAAAGCAAATCAATATTTACTGCGAAACATCAATAAAATCTAAACGGAACAAATATCAGATGTATCTTTTAAGGTTATTTATATGTTGGTCTTTCAATCCTAAGAGCAAATCACGAGGAGTTCTTTGGAATCCAAATTTTAAATGAAAAGGATGTGTTAACACAGTAATCCACAGCAGCAACAACAGCAATAATAATTGAAAAATAAATTGCAGCGAGATTACAGACACTTTAATTGTATCCTAAACTGAAAACGTTTAGGAAATATTGTGTTTGGATATGATATATATATGAGCGCGCATGTTCATCAACAGAGATTGTTCTCACGCCTCTAGTTTAGGATTCGAACCCCAGGTAAGGTATGGATTTTGTTACTATAACAGCGTGCACTTAACAATCTGCTGCACAAAAGGCTCTCGAGAGGCTGAGGGTAGTAGAAAAGAGTAAGCGACCTACAGATTCCGACCTTTAGAATCTCAGTCAAATTTGGTTTGGAATTGGAAAAAAAAACTAATACTGTACAGAGCAATCTTAAAATATACAATCCATGTCGCACATTTTATCTGACAAAGTAAGCAAGGACTATCTGCCTAAGAGTAATGCCTTCGTGGAGAACTGTCTAAGGGAAATTGGTTCGCATTCAAGTTACACATGGGGAAAAGCAACCATGTAACCAGCTCACTCGCCTAGAATTAAACCGGAGTAGAACTTCTAGTACGCAGCGATCTTAACCGGTTGGCCATTATTGGAACTTTTTTGGAACTCTATTCTAGATGAGCAGGCATGTGTAACAGCAACTTATGACTATACTAAATACGCGTATTTTTTTAAGAGATTGCACGTCCCAATGCAGTTTGAGTAACTGATAGTAAACTGTTGTCCTAGTTTAAGAACGAAAGCAAATAAGATAGTCTTTCAGACTGAGACAGGTTTTTGTCCTGTGATAGCTAATAAAAATTTATAAAACTTAAATATTTGAAACGGTTTTGTTAAACAATTACGTCAGTAAGAATAATATTTTTCATAGTCGAATTACTTTACTTCCAACCGAAAGAAATTCAGTTCTTGTGAGATTAAAATTATTTGAGATATCATTAATAAAAAAATTTGTATACGAATACTGCTAAAGACAACTGAAGTTTTCAGTACAAATCTATACGTTCCTTTTTTTAAATTAAAAAAGTCTGATGTGTACACCACATGACTTCCTTGTATGGAATATTAAATTATACGCAATTTTCCTGCATTTCATTTAAACATATTGAATTAACAGCTAACGAATTTTGAATTAAATCTACTTCGTCGATAGCGCATAAATCACAATAGAATAAATGCAGTCTTTAAAGTTCACTATATTTATTTACCATAGCCACGCTTCGGCGATAGGTTTGCTTAATAGCGTTGCATCTCATTCATTTATAAATCAGAGTGAGCAAAAAATTTAGCATCTGAAGAATTACCACAAGTTCTATTCAAATACTATAATAAATCTAAAACAATGTATAAAAGAAATTAAACAAATACAAAAGAAATAGTTTTTCACAGACGATTCAGCGCCGCTCACCTAATGCGCATGTGCTACTAATAAATTCAGTTCTCACTTTGCGGTAAGGCAAAAATATATAAAAATTCAAAATATTTTCATTAAAAATTGAAAGATATAGAAAAACATAAAACATTAAGTAGAGACAAAAAAAATAATTTTTACAATTAAAATTACGATTTGTATGCAAAAACCAGCTAATAACTTAAATGGTAATTCCAGAATGAATCAATCATAATGTAATTCGCAAAAAAAAAAAAAAAAAAAAAAAAGATAAAAAATCTGAAATGTTTCAGATTTTAAATTACGTCCAAAGGAGAGTTCAATCGCTAATAAAACAAATTACAAATTTCAAATTTGAACTTTCTGATTCCCATATTCCCAGCAGGATTAAGGATTACGCCATTTAAAATTCGATGGCTTTAGGTACCGTCGTTTTACCACAATGCGAGAAACACACTTCATTATTTAATTTCTTTAAATATAATACAGGGTTGCAAATATTTGGTGGCAACAGTTTGAAAAGTGAACCGACATTTAATGTTTCCGACGCAAAATCACAAAACGAAAACAATAGCCCTTCAAGTCAACCTTTGGACTAATAATAAAGGACGACGTTGCTTTGTTGTTGCGAAGCTTAGTTTCCCTAGATTGGGAACAAATCCCCTATTCTGCTAAGCTTCAAGTGTAAACAAATACGACAGCTATCATAACCAAAAATTAGGCTTAGCCGCACTTAAAAAACTTTTAAATTGTTGAAAATTTCATAATTATTGCATGCAGGTTAACTAAGGGTATAAAAATCTTAATCGAAAGATAGGAACAACAAAATTCAATCATTTTTAAAGCAAGAAATGCACAATTTACAAACTTATAAGAATAAAGAAACTGAGCCCGCTGAGCCGAGTAACAGAGTGGATATATATAAATACATATATTTATATACGTTTGGTGCAGCCGATTGCAATTAAAATGCGAGGTGCACATCTACATGTTATAGCAGCGCTATATACAAAATTTCAACATTCTGAGGCTATTCGTTTTTGAGTTATGCGAAATACATACATACATACATACGTACGCACAGACGCCACGAAAAAATCTCTTCAGAATCCATTTTAAATCAGTTTTATAATTATTTGGAAGAGGAAGGAGTCCAGTCCTTTAGTCTGTCCTTACATACGGATGTCACTCAAAAACACCGTTAAAATTGCATTCGATAGCTGTCAAAACAGATATTTTCATTGAAATATGGTACCCGAAATTTTTCGTGATTACAATACTTCCTTTTTACTCCGTACAAGGAAGTAAGAAAGTTACAGATGAGATATGATTTAGATTTAGATATCGAATTAGTATTAGTAGAAATGCTCAAATTCGAAATTTTTAATTGAACGAAATTTAGTTTTATATGAGCTTAAGTAGTAGTCGAGTAGCTAAGACCTCTGAATACTGGGAATTTGACCTGGGTTTGATCCTAAGCGAACGGGCTGTCTGCATGTTTGGCTTTCCTCGCGTGTAACATAAATGCGAGCCAGTTTTTCTTAAAATGTCCCCATGAAGGTATCCCTTCCCTTAGGCTGATAACCCTTGTGTGTTTTGCCATATTGTAATAACCATAACCATAATCCTAAAGCCAAGTGTTCTCAGACCTTTTTAAATTCGTACAAGGTATATAAGAATAAAAATTATTTACAACTTCATATATAAATATATGCACTATTTTATAGTCATTTAAATCTTTTGTGTAAAAACTGCATCATCCAAAACAATGTAATGTTCTATTAGTGGTACATGTACCATAGTTTGAGACATTTTTTGCTTCAAGCGATCACCAGACGCCGAGTCAAAGGTTGATAGTTCGGTTCAAATCCCGGCGAATGAGGTAACCGCATGCGTAATTTTCCCACGTGTAATATAAATAGCAGCTAGTTTCCCTTTGAAAGTCCTCCTAGAATACACCCCTTCCTTCACACAGACAGTCACCCGTGCTTTTCAAACAGGCAAGCAACCCCGAATTACCCGTAAATCAATATTCGTTTCTTTGCTGAACGAACAAGTGGGTTGAAGCATGAAATTCTGAGAATTTGTTATGCCCCAGAAATGACATGATTAGTTGCGGTTCATTTAAATTTCTTCTAAAGTATTTTGATTTAAAATACCTCATTATTAAGAATAACATGATTTTTATATTAGCCACATACCACCAAGAAAATTATGATAAATAAAATATTTTCTCTTACTTTTCATGCATTTAGTTAAAACCATAAAGTTTAAAAAAGAGTTTTTGCATATATTTTGTACATCTTAATGTATTATAGATACTTAACATACTGAATAAAACTTATTCCAATAATTCATCGCTTTAATTAAATTTTTGTTCTTTGGAGATGATATATGAAAAACCTTTTCTAATAATATTATTAGAAAATAGTAAAAATAAAAATATATACCTTTATTTTATTATTATTTTAACATATAAAATAGAAATTTGTTGTTATTATTATTTTATGATTAATTTATGTTTTATTATTATTTTAATATTCCATTAATATTTATTTATTATTTTAATATTCCATTAATATTTATTTATTATTTTAGTATGTATTTTTATTAGTAAATATATACTAGGTATATATTCTTAACATCATACATATTAATATTTTGTATCTATCTATCTATCAATATATATACATCGTAAGGTGGATTTAGAGTAGTTTCTATAACTCATGATTTCAAAGTATATTTAGAAACTTAAATTTTCGCGATTCCAATTCCTTTGATCCGATCAGAAATATTACCATGATTTTAGTCTTAATTTTAATTTATTAAATGAAGGAAGACATATCTAGGCTGTGCTCCCTTTATAAAGAATTAGGCTGGATAAGTCTTTATTTAATTTAGTTATTTTTCATTACTAATACCATTTTTCCAAATTTGAATTTAACCATGCACTTAAAATCGTAATTTTAATTCTTAAAAAAATTTTCTTAAATTTCCAATCCCCCAAATCTTTTGAATTTATTACATTGTAATTATTATGCTTTCTTTACAGATTTATTATTTGCGTTTTATTCCAGTTGCTTATTGAAGAGTTAGTAAAATAAATAATTTTTAATTTAGTCTATTTTATATACTATATACACCTCTATAACTGGGAACATAAAGTATGTATTAAAGTTACAGTTATGGATGGCAATGATCAGACTGCGTATTTACGATTCTATCTCATACGGGCTATTGAGTATGAGATGTTCTCGGTTGACCGACACTACACAACTCTTTTTTACCATCCCGATCCACTTCCTTTCCCACCCGACGGTGGGAGTCACGTTCCGTAATTGCCACGCGAACTTTATGAATATTTCTCGTGAAGCGTCTAGGATGTATGCAAGCTGTTCGTAAAAGACGCCTGTGTTTCGATTTTCCGAAAAGTGTTCCAGGTCACGTGGTAGGAGGAAGAAAAGAAATCCGAAGAGTCATTTTCTGTAGTCTTTTCCTACCAAAATTCTTCCTTTCAACCGCAACCGCCTTTATGAAACAAAAATGCAGGCAAAGGTCGGGCGAAAAAGACCTTCATTGAAATTTCAGCATCTCAAACAGCTGTGGCTGACTCTTTCTGTGTCTGATATTCTTCAATTGTTTTTATTTTAATTTTTTTTACATTCCATTGCCAAGATCGAAGAGATATAGGAGTTGCCGTATAAGTCGTAATGTTAATTTAACCTATATTTCGGTGTTTGTGGGTTAGTTACTTTATACGTATACAACATCAAGTACTGATTCATAAAAAGATGTTCAATGTTCTTTGCAGAATTATTTCAGTATACTCCTATATTTAAACAGTTCACGGGAAATGATTGTACAAGAGTTCTATTTAAAACGTAAAATATTGTTGAAGGCATTATTTACTATGGCACAGCAAACTACGCTTGTCTACCTAAAGGTAAGGATGCCACTGTAGAGAACTTCCAGACAGAAACGTATTCGTATTTAAGTTACACTTAGGGGAAATAATGAAAACAACCATGCAACTAGCCCGTTCACCGAGATTCTAAACTGCATCGAATTACCAATATGTCAATAGTCTTATCCTCTCGGTTACAAATGGGATTAAAATATTATTACCTAGTAATATCTTTTTTATAAATTTGCTCCAACCCTCCAGACAATTTAAACAATGACAGAATGTTTCTTTTGATATCTATCATGGACTGGCCAACACGCCGTTTTGGATAGCTTGAATTCTTTGGAAAGAATCAAACCTAGAGCCATATTGGTAACAGAGTCTGGAAATATGGCTGTATGAAGATAAATATACTGGCAGATAAGCTGCTTGTATTCTGCTAAAGAAGTGTTTTAGATCAAAGACGTGTTACTGCTGAAACGCCCTTTGCTGAAAATTCGATTCTGCGCCGAGTACTCGAAAGATGTTTTAACTCCGTTTTCCCCACAACATGAAATAAATTGTTGTAGATGGTATCATTTCATATATTTCTTATGAAGAGAGCACTCTAACACCCTTTATAGACAAATTCAAATATTATAATTTCTCACAAGACAGGGTTTTTCCGTTAACATTTTTGAACAAAGCTTTTAAGGCTCTAATATTATTATTGGCTGACTCTTGGGTCAGCGTCATTAGAGTTACATAAGAACCACATAACAGTGATCAATTTAAAGTGAACGATTTATTATTAGTAGTTACTATATGCAAGACAGAAAGGGGAGCTAACCAAATTAATTAGGAAATTTAATACGCTGTAGTAAATTAAAATTCAAAAAGAGAAGTTCGGAACGAAAATGAATAAAATTCTATTCCAGAACTATGAAGATCTAAGTTCCTTCTCCGGGTTAAAAGTTACCAAACAGAATAAACGCAAATTACGGAAATGAAATTTAAATGAAAATTAAAATGAAAAAGAATTTTTTAAATACAAAACATGATACATAACAAAACAAATTTCAATAT
>KK118468.1:267774-314724 GCA_000611955.2 Stegodyphus mimosarum
ATGCATGATCGTTCCTATAAAATACGTAAATATTGTTAAGAATTTTTTAAATCTGTACAGTCACTTGGAAGCAGGAGACGTGAAAAATAAGCTATGCCCTCACCCGGACTCCAACCTCGGACCTCTCAATTACGCACCAAGTGTGCTGACCACGAAGGCATACTAAGAAAGCGGGAGAAATACCTTATAAATATGTTGTAAATAATTTCAGTGAAATTATATAAGAAATTGTATGATGTGATGTTTGTATGAAACTGTATGATTGTATATTTGTATGAAACAGGAGTAAGTTAATATTGAGACAAATGACTATCTCGCTAAATTGGCAAGATATTACCAAGCTGACGATGGTTTCAGCGACTTATTTTTGTTGCCAAATTTGCCGAAAATTGATAAAAGTCGCCAGACTTGGTGACCATTTGGCGACGTTTTTGTCCGGTCCTTGTATAACTGCAATTGATCCCTCTCACTCCATATTCGAAACTGCGTCTTATAGCGAAAGTTCGAATGGCAAAATGGTGGAAAGTTATTTCGACGGCAGCTGCTACTTCCAAGACTCCAAATCCCGGGACGTCCTGTAAAGAACTACATAGCAACCCGACAGAAGGCCACTTCAGAATAATGAAACTTTGCATAGAGTTCGAAAACGCTTGTTTTGGAGGGATGCAAGGCATGACGTGCAAAAGTGTTGCTAATCTTGCGATGCCTGTACGAGTCCGAAAAGACCGAAAAACCTTACAATATAGGAGCACCTTTTAAATGCATCGCCTTCGATATCCTGGAACATCTGCTACGATCTGCTAATGGCAACAAATATATCCTCGTTGTCCTTAATTACTTCACTAATTGGCCTGAAGCGCATCCTATTCCCGATCAAGAGGCTGTCACGGTAGCAGAGGTAATGTTACAGCATTAGTTTTCCAAGTCTGGGGTGCTACTTCAGTTACATTCCGACTAAGGAAGGAGTTTTATCTTGGCTGTAATTAAAGAACTCTGCCAGCTACTCGGCATCGACGAAACTGAAACCACGCCTGTACATTCCTAATCAGACGGCATGGTAGAAATATTTAAGCGAACCAGCCTTAATACACTCTCAGTGATGGTTACCAGAAACCAACAGGACTGGACAAGAAGTTACCTCTGTTCTTACTGGCTTACCGCAGTGCTCTCTACGAGACTACTAGTTATTCCTTATCACAGACACTCTTTAAATGTGACCTTCGTCTGCCTTGTGATCTCTTGTTTGGTAGCCCTTTGGATGCGCCTTCAGTGCCTGAAGTTACATTCAAGATCTCCAGGCACGGTTAGATGTGGTGCACCATTTTGCTCGAGAGCGACTCAACTTAGAGATACGGAAGACGAAGACTTGATGCGACACCATAGCTACAGGACCATCGAATCAACGAAGATACAAGGTGTGGTAATGGAATCCGATTGCGCGGAAAGGATTTCCTCCAAACAGGCTGAAGGACGTCATTCAGATTCATAAGTCATTAAATTCTAAGCCTAAATTCGTTCATTACGACAGGCTAGCCCCTTAGTATGGCAGTAGTACGTAGTTCCCATGGTGTATGTAAAAAGAATACTAAGATCATAATCTTATTTGTAAATTAATCATTTATTTATTGAAATTATTGTTTTATTATTGCATTGATTTTCCTTAGTTGTAAGTATGGCTTCCGCTCCAGGGATTACACTGTCCGGGCATTGCACAGTGCTTGGGAAGGGGGCAATGCTACGAATTTTGAATATATAAGTAAATAATTTGAGTAAAATTATTTGTGAAATCGTAGTGTCTTTTGCATGATGTAACATGAAATCGAAGTTTTGTCACAAAAGTAAGATTACAGGGGCAAGTCTAACATTGACGTAAATTACTATCTCGCTGAATTGGCGAAATATCACCAACTTGACGAACGATTTGGCGATTAATTTTCATAGCTGAAAGTCGCTAACTTTGGCGACCATTTGGCGACATTTTGGTCTGATCCTTGTATAACTACGAGTATACTTGAATAACTGTAATTGATCCCTATATGTAACTGTAACCGTTTCCTGCCCTTATATGTAGCTTTAACTCTGCATATATCTTCCGGTAATTTTGAGAAACGGAGGGCAGTAGAGATTTTTCGGTGGCTGCGGAAAAACTATAAGATCGGTGAGAGCATCAGCTCTCAGTTATTCAGTTCAGAGTCGACTTCGGAGTATTGAGATAGCTCTGTGTAAGCTATCTCAATATATCTGTGTAAGCTCTGTGTAAGCTTCGCTCATTAGATGCGCTTTGCATTGCGTTGTGTTTAACGTTGTAAGTAATTTGAAATGTAAATACTGATTGTGCTTTGTGATATTGAGAAGAGCTGTACGTGTGCTTTTGCGGAATGATCCAGAATTGTAAAGTGGTTGTTTGAAATTCTGTGTGCATTGAATCTGCTACGAACCCGTAGGCATGCAATGATATTTTATGTAAAAATGGCAAAAATAGTGTCTGGAAGAACGTAGTAGCTATTAAGAGTTTATTACTACAGTTCGATCTACGAAACAGGTCAGGGTAACGTAATTTTTAACGGAATTATGTGCTTGCTTGTAAATTAAGCGCACATATTTTTGTATATTCCAAAGATTTATAAATCAGGTTCTTAAAAATTTACGTAGCATTTTCTCACTAACGTGAAATTTCTCACTAAAGTTTATATTTTTATGGCGTATGAAAGGGTATTTTTCTCAATATCTGCATTTTTATTTTAATTATCTGTATTTCCATGGTACGTACCATATACATTATAAATTTCTTCTTTAAATATATCCAGAAAATACGTGTGAATTTCTAAAATGCGAATATACCATATAGAGTACCAAGTGTTCATTGTCATGCAACATTTTCTGAGTTTCATGTTTCTCGTGCGATCTATATGAATCATTTATATATTTCATTTAATAACATTATTTAATAAATAATTTAAGGTATGTGTGTAATCAAGTAGATTTAAATTGTTTGCATTATTCAGTTTTCATTAAAAATATTTAATCTTACATCATCAATAGATCGTGGATAAAAGCTGCTACTTTCATTTCTTGGTTTAATTTGGTTTATTTGGTTATAGCAAGCCCTCGAGAGCTACCTGGCTAAAGGATGGGATGCTTTCGTGGAGGTGTTTCTTAGAAAAACAGGTTCCTATCTCTGTTGCACATAACGAAACCACAAAAACGCCCATGCAGCCAGAGCCCTTATCCTGAAACTGAACCCAGGCCAACGCATCAGTGTACAGTGACTTAACCGCTGGACTACTAGTAGGCCCTACCTTCATTTCTTTATTAGCTTAACTCTTTGGAGGGCGGTGGTTACCTACTGTAACCATCTTTTCTATTGAACTTCTTACTCACTCGTGTGAGTGGTTTTCAACACTGACCGTTTCTGAAGTTCACTTGTAGCTCACTAGATGGCAATCAAGAAACATAAGCCAATCAAGAAACAGCCAGTAGTTGATGCAGCAGTTCGTCTTAAAGAAAATAAACATTAGCCATCGAAGACAACATCACGACTATGTGCACTCTGCGGCACCAAGAAAAAGCCAGTAAGAACAGTGTGGTAATGCAGCACATGCAAAGTTGCACTCTGCTTGAAAAAGAAAAACTGTTACCTTGAGTACCATAGAGACTAATCTGTAGGGATGTGTTCTGTGGGCGGTGGTCACTGACACTAACCGAAGTGGTCATGTTTTTCACGCGTCTTGGACAAAATATGTGTAATTGTTGCAAATAATTTCATTGTAACTCCTGATATAGTAAATAAAACAAGAGTTTTGCTGAAAGAATTAATTGCCTTTTCCTGTCCCTCAAAGAGTTAAAGCAAATTTTAATACCATAATTTTGCTCCTTTAATTTATTTACCATAATTAATTTTAATTACCGTACTTTAAGAAATTAACGCCATAATATTAACGCTGTATTTTTTTTACTAACCATAAGAATTTTTGTACCACACTTTAAGAATTTTTGTTCAATAAATGATAAAACTAAATCTTAGCATTAGATGTTCTTTACCATTTTAGTCACCTTTTGAAGTATCTAGCATTTAGATTTAAAATGTAGAACTTTAAAAAGAGAACTTACAAGTTAATGTTAATTAAAAGAGGAATATATCATTGAAATAAGTATTTTAGATATACAAATTAATGTATATGAATATGATAAATCCAGTTAGCCTTTGTTCAATTACTGTATCGTTTTAACCACAAATTTTTGAACGTCGATCATATAGAGTTGGAATATAGAATTTTACCAATGAGCTTAAAATTACATAAAAAGGAAAATTATCATTCCAACAAGTACTTGCAGTACACAAACTAATGTACATGAATGCGATAAATCAAGCGGTTCTAAATCTAGCAAATATTTGCGATGTGCTTGTTAATGAGTATGGTAAGTCAAATGAAAAACAACCACTCTTTAATTCTTTCTTAGTTGTTAAATTCGTTTGCTATCTTAAAATCAAAAGCTTTGGAGTAGGAAAAGTATTGATTTAGAATATAGAATTTTACGATGATAACCTCCAAATTAATTAAGAATAATATTATCTTTGAAACAAGTGTTTACGATACACCGATTAATGCGTACAGTAAATCAAATGAAAAATAACCACTGTTTTATGCTTCTTAGTTATCTTATCCATTTTTACCAAAGTTATTTCTCATTCTTAATATCTGAAACTGCATTATTTCGTTTTTCTTATTTTTATAGGTTCACCTGTTCCATTAATCGATTATGCTACTCGCCCTTGAAATGAGTCCTTTGAGCATTTATGCTCCAGTTGAATGAAGCGTAAACTCACCAAAGAGCAGGCAAGAACCAATAGTTTAACCCCGAGTTTTGTAATAAATGGTCGAACTTTCGACCAAAACTAATTAGTTCTAACATGAGAGTAAATCTTTTATTTCTTTCTGTAGTGCATTTACTGAGAAAGTCAAGAAAAGAAGATCTGTAAGGTGTATTGTTTGTGGATCCGTGGGATTATGGAAGATGTTTTGAAAAGTTGGCAGCTCGTATGTTTTTTAAATCCAAAACTTGTTTTTCGAAGAAATTGGAGAAGGGGATGGGAGACAAACTGCAATTTGGATTCTTTAATTTCAAGTCCAGCACCTACAAAAGACTTCGACTAATTCCTAGCTGATAGTAAAAAATTACCTTTAAAAAATTTTTATAGATGCTGATATAGAGATTCCCCCTGGAACTTTATAAGCAATCCTTTTTAGAAATGGTTCCCTGTAAAATTCTATAGAACTTTTATAATACTTTCAGGCACCGGAATTCTGTAGGAATGTGTCTTTACAAAATCATACACAAATTTTCTGAAACTTTCATAGAAAAGTATTTTGTAGAAATCTACAAAGCGTTCGAATTATAATTAAAGCAATTTTTTAGTTTCCGAGCTACTACATCGGATACAGGAGAGCAAATTTAAACAATGTAAATTCACAAGTGTTGAATCATTTTTGAATAGAAAGTTTTGCCTTTTCCCCTCTACATTAACGTTTTTAAATTTCTTTATGTAATATTTTAGGCATTATTGCTTATACAGTATAAATTTTTAATCTTGTAAAAGCGCAAAATCTATTTAAATCATAAAATTAGTTAAAAAATTAAATTTATGCTGTGAATTATAAAATTTTAACTACCGAAATTGATGCCTATATTAATTAGATATAGGACCCTGATTAGAAAAGTTGTGTAATTTTAGTTAAACTTAACCATTGAATAAAATTTATTTACTTTTATTTTAATATAAATTTTTGAAAACAAAACGATATTGAAATTTTTCATTATTGAAAAAATTCGCATATGTGCCAAAAGTTTTTATTCTTCCTCTCCCTAAATGTTAAATCTCCCTCATTTCAAAATTTAACTTGAAAACTTCTATGAAAAAATGAAAATTTAATTCCTTTCTTTCAATCCGAAACGAAACTTTTGTTGATTTTATAATACTCGAAAACTTTTATCTGATCTTTTACAGAAAATTAAACATATATTTATAATTCTTTAGAATTATTGTCGAAGTTTCTATAAACTGGATATGATATTTTCAACAGAATTCTATTAGTCGATTTCATATACATTATATAAGATTCTACACACGAGACATTGGAAACTTCTTAAGTTCTTATGTAATCTGCAGAAATCTGTACAGAATATCTCTACATATCCAACAAAATTTCTATTCATAATTCTATAAAATATATATACGTATCTCTAGAAAATCTCTATACATAACTCTGTGGAAGCTATATCTAAAATTTTATAGAAGTCTTTAGACCTGTAATCTAGTTTATTAAAAATATGCCCTAATTCTGAAGGATTCTAAAGAAGTTTATCATTGGATTTTTATGGAGTTTTATAAGACACTTTTTTAATTACAGTAGCATAATTAAGAAATAGTATTATAATTTTTATAAAATTTAATGGTAACAATAAAACATAAACTTTTCTCCACAGTGAAAACCATTTTGAAAACGGCATTCAGATACAAACATCAGTGACGAAATAAAGAAACTCTTAGAAATTAAATTCTCTATGTTGTTATAAAATCCTTCTACATTTTTTGTTTGCATTGTAAAAACTGTTTGTACAAATTGTACATAAAAGAATTAGAAATACGTTGCTGGGAAATGTCTGCAAGTGACAGAGTGGATAAGATGTTTAAGATTGTTAACTTCACCTAAGTTCGAATTCAAACGATTGCATAGATGATTTTGTGATACGCATAAAGTAAATGCGAGTCACCTCCCTTTGGAAAGTTTTTACGAAGATATTGCTGCTCTTGTAAAGGTAAACCGATGTCAGTAGACAGACAAAGCTGTGTTCTTTCCAACGCTCATGTTCAATGACGTTAATTGACTCACAGAAGTGGTAGAAACGAAGACAGAATTACGTTTTGTTCCCCAAGGAAGTTGATGGTTTGAAGCAGAGATTACGAGTCAGCGACGTCACACGCTCAAAGATTTTTGGTCGGGAGCAGCAAACCTTAAAACATCTCTCTTGGCTTCAATTTAACTAGCTCATTTACTATCAGCTGAAAGGTTTCACATGTATTCTAACTGGATAACTCTTTTATGAAACAATAACCGTATTAACCAAAATCGTTTTCTTAAATGGGAGTATTCACTACTTTAAATATTCTAATGGAAATATATAAGGAGTTATTGCATGATCTCGTATGTAAAATGGTTAGTATGTTCAACTACCAACTGGAAGATCGACGATTCGAATTTCAGCGAATGTGGAATTAATTTTTCTAATTTCCTGGCTTTTAAAAAGCTAATGAATTGTATCTACAAGTAATTCATCAAAGTTGAACAAACCGCAAACTCATATGAATGAGGCAAGAACAACATTTACAAAATAATATATTTTCGATTAATATAACAAAACATTTAACGCATATTTATTCTTGATGATAATTTAATCAACAGTAAATGGAATTTTTAATACTTTCATAACTACTCCAGAGCCATAATAATCCTGGTTACTCTGTATATTTCAGATTAAAAACTAAACCGGATGATCTCCCTGTTTCTCAAGTTGATTCTTTGCCAGAAGTGTTTGATCAAAGCACAAAGAGTGTAGCAAAACAATTATAAATGCAGTTTCGCTCGAATGAAACAAGAGCATTCGCATACCGGTCGCGTACAAAATAAGGATCGTCACTAAAATTATTGCTATCAGTCGATGTTGACTTTGCATTTCTTTGCCAAAGGCTGTTTTAGGAATTTCCTTTGCGTTGGACACATAGTATACAATAATAGCAAACCCAATAATAATTAAAGCCTGGATATTCGTTACTATGTAATACAGCATACAAAAAAGGAGAATAGCGATGTAATTGCTCTTGAATGTTTGAAGGTTTTCTGAGACTCTTCCCTGGCATTCTTCGTATGAATGTGGAAGTCTGTAATAAGAGATACTGAAGAACACTGGAAACCAAGGTTCAGCTTTCTCCGTCAGGGATCTAATGATTGTAGTTAATGATCTAGTCTCTGAAGAAGACATTTTTCAGTGATCTCCGTATACAGATGTTTTCCTGCAAAATATTTCAATATTACCATTCTATAATGTCTCATAATTTAAGTAACACAGAGGATGTTTACACATTTTTAGAATGATTTCTGGGCTGTTTAATTAATGCTTAGAATTTAAATTTTATTTTTAATTAAGTTATTTTTCTGGACTATAAGTCTATGTGGTGATTTTCATGATAGAAGGATTTTCCTAAAATTTCTAAGGATATTGATTTACTTTCCACTTCCAGATTTCATCAATCAAGGTTGGCCTTGCATTTAGAAAGAGCTGTTTTTCAGGTACCAAACGCACAATACCCTTCATTCTAAAGCTCAAAACATTTTGCAGGAATACTTCGAAAAGGTATATATGCAAAATCTATATTAATCCCCATTTTCCTCAAAGAACGCAGTTGTTCTTTTAGAAGTACGGCTTATTGTTTTGTCATGATGAATCTTCAATCTTTGAAAGTCACTGGGATAAAGAAATGGAGTTATTTCTGGAAATATAGAATGCAAAACTCAGTCTTGGTAGTACAGTGAGTTGATGTTAACACTTTTTTCCATTCTTCTTACTTTTAATTTCACATTCGAAGAGAATCCATGCCACAATTGTAAACGTCTTACTGAAACTTTGCTTGCATTAACGGAATCAGGTTTGTACATTTTTTTCTTCGTTTTCGATAATAAATACACCATTTTTATGTAGCAGCCATTTAGGCAAGCTCATAATTCATCAAGAGTCACAATGGTTTTTCATTTACCTCCCGTTAAATTGTTTTCATGCAGGATTCTACAAATTGTTTTGCGTTGAGCCACGTACCTCGGCAAAAACGCTTGAACAATATGATTTTTAGCTTTAAATCTTGAATTATTATTTTATTCATTGTTGTTAGAGGTGTATTTAAAAACTTTGTAATTGATTTCTGCGCCGGCGTATTTTCTCTCATTAGCAAAGCTTTAACTTTAGAAACATTAGCAACAGTACGTACATTTTTCGGTTATTCGCTTAGAGTTTGCTTTATGTGTAGAAGTAATGACTGGTCGCTTTTCCCTTTCTATTAATAATATTGCTTATTTGCTTATTTATTTTCCTTATTTGTATTTATTTTGCACAAATTTCAATGGTATGCATTTCACAACGTTTTTGAATTATAGAATAGGAACATTTTACTTCAAAAAGCGCAAAAACATACTCTTCAATCTATAACTTGTTTACTTGCGGCATTTTGCAAAAAACATAAATTTAAAAGTAGCAGATGATATGTATTGTTTCCGTTAATAAGCATTTACCAGCAAGTTTTAATCCAAATCGTTTTCTCTTTTAATTCTTTATTGAAATCGTTCTAAAAATGTATAAACAGCCTCTGTAATAGATAAGTAAAATATTATTAGTCCAAAGGGACTTTGCCCTGAAGGACTGTTGTTTCCGTTTCGGCATTTTGCGTCGGAAACATTAAATGCCGGTTCACTTTTCAAACTGTTGCCACCAAATATTGCAGCCCTGCATTATATTTTAAGAAATTAAATAATGAAGAAGGTGCATAAATGTATGCATGTTTCTCGCAGTGTGATAAAACAGAGGTACCTATAGCCATCGAATTTTGAATGACGTAATCCTACTGCGAATACGGGCATCTTGAAGTCCAAATTTGAAATTTGGAATTTGTTTTATTACCGATTTCATATTTTGTAAAACTTAACCAATTTTTGATTAACAAACTCAGACGATTTAGAAGCGAACAATGGCGACACAGAAGCCGCGCGCGGAACTGTGTATCAGAAATTCTAAAGATATGCTCAATTTTAAAATGATTTTTGCAATATTACTGTTGAACTGAATTTTATGGTTTAAGTGCGAAGAACATGATATTTAATGAATAAAGGTAACACACAAACGTTCAAAAAACGCCCGTTTGGGCGTAATGCAAAATCTGAAAGCTTTCAGATTTTTTTAAAATTTTTTTTTCTTTACGCAAAATAAAAAAAAAATCGTTTTGAAATTTATTGCTGAATAAAAAATATGACAGCGTAAAGTGAGAAATTTTAATGTACGCGTATACAGGCATGCTTACTGCTGACTGCCTGTTCAAGTCTGTATCGAATAATAAGAGCAGAAAAGGAGCTTTGTGCCTTGCAGAGCATTGTTATTGATGGAAACACGCTGCCACTTTTAGCCATTTTTAATTCTGGTGCTAAAATCTTCGCGAAAGAAATGCTATTGCTTTTAATTTTGATTCAAGTTCGCGAGATCAAAGCTAGAGGGCAGATTCAACACGGACTAGCAGAAGGAGGAGATAAATGACATAGTTTTGATACCGAGAAGAATCATTGGACTACTGCAACCACCTAACTTTCAACAGCCATCCTTTTAAGTTTGAGACTATTCTGAACGAAATAGCGATTAGCATTGCTAGCTGTCGTATAATTGGGCTCAGATTCGAAACCCAGAGAAGTCTTGGATGTTTCTAAACTTGTAATGTGTGCGACACAGGGACACCTAAAATACTCAGTGAACCAAAAGTCACCGCCACCATATTCAAATTACAAAGATGTATATCAATATCCGTGATAAACTTGAGTTTTTTTTCTGCTATAAATTGCTAATTGTTCAAAATAATGGAGTTTTTTTCTCGCCAAATGAACTCTGGTAACTGTGTGTTTCAAATAAAAATTAGTTGCTTTACAATTTCTAATGCAAAATACGTTACTAAATAGCATAAAAGTCAATAAAAATTGGAAAACTTGATAACAGTTGTTTTCGATCCTTCCATAGAGGTCCTTATAATGCATATACTAAGAAGGAGATTGTAGAATTTCCACCTAATGGCAATAAAATTATATAATTAATGTATAAAATAATTAATGACGTATAAATTGTGATATACGTACACGTATAAACGTTGATATATTATACATAATTCAATAATTTTAATTGCACCCTCTCACTGAAATATACTAGAAGCTGCTAATAAATTCCAAAACAGATCTTTAAAGGATTTAATACGAACATAACTATCGTGCTGCTCACAGGTTATTTAAGCAGGAACTGTAATAATTTATGTCAAAAATCTGTATATTATACCGATTTCTTTTATTATTTTTTTCTAAATGGCATATTCTAATATCTCAATCAAGTAACAATGAGCTCTGAAGATTACGTTATTTGAATATGTCGAAGTACACGAGGGTTATCTGCTTAAAAGAACTGATGTCTTCATGGAGAGCTTTCTAAAGTGTTCACGTATAGAGGTTCGCATTCATATTATAGAGTAAAAAGATGCGATAAACACCATGCAGACGACATGTACACTTAAGTTCGAACCCAAATCGAATTTAATTTTTCAGCCACTGGTGGGGCACTTTGTTCTGAAATTTCTAGATTTAGAATTATTATACGTTGATGTTTTTACTACAATGCATAAAGAAAAAAAATATACTGAAATTTTACTAATTAACAATCATATTTCTGTATTGTTTTTTACTCAGTCATAACTACCATATTCCAGTGTGAGACATAAACCGTATCTATCAATTACTAAGTACTTATAAATGTTTGCACATTTTTCATTTGAAAAACTATTTTTAAGACATTTATTTTGTAATATTGATATTAATGTGCTTGGGCGTATGTATTTGTGCACATTACGTGTCAAAATTGAAAATATAAAAGCTAAATAAAAAAAGGCCATTATCGTCAATCTCTGAATTCACGTTCGTTTTGCAACTGTTATTAAAATACGCAATTTGTTGTGAATTTTCTCTACCACAAATTAAAATGAATCTCTTCATCTGAAAATAGATTTCGAAACTCAAAGAGAGAAATCAATGAAGCAAAAGCTGTATTAGCGAAACAAATGCAAAAAGTTTCAGACCTGACTTTTATTTTATGAGTAAGAATAAAAAGAGTTGAGAATTGCCAAATTGCAAAGTAAGGTTTTCGGAAAAAGCATTCGAAAATATGGGAATTACCCTCCGTTCTTCTGCGCAATAAGATGACTCTTTTCAAGTACAGAAAATGACTTTCTTTTAAAATTGGTTTTCTTTCTTTTATTTTTTCGAATTTCATTTCATTTTTAATGCTCAGATTTTCGTAACACCATAGCAAACAAAATAGTCTTCAATATTAAAGCGCTCATTTTTTTAAGTTAATTTTATTTCATATTTCAGCTTTGGAAACAATTTTTCGTTCTTAATTGAAATATTTTGTAAGCAAAATCTTTTCCTTTTATGTAGCTTTAGGAACTCAATTCTATGTCAAGTATTCAGATTTGGAGCTTTTATTTATAGCTAAATTTATATACAGCTTTTATTTGCGCTAAAATTTCCAATTTGTGACAAGCAGTTACACAAAAAGCAGTGTATTTCCTTAAACCTTTCTCATATTTTTTCAAAATTCCAGATAAATGTATGGATATTTAAAATTACTTCAAAACCCATTTTTCTGTAATTAACTAAACGACTCACTCGTACCTTATAAACCACAAGAAATAATTTTCGGATAATCCGTGCGAATCAAAGATAGTTACAAAACGTCACTTGGGAAAAGCTTATACTAGGTTATAGGAATTGCAGACTTTCATCGCCCATCAAACTTCCAAAAATTGTGAAACTTCAGAAATGGGTATTAATTACAAATAGCTTCAAAATTGCAAATTCAATGGAAGGCATCCCTAAACTGTTACAACTAATACGTCACTTGAAGTTTTATGTGCAGTTTAAAAATCTGTTAGCTTTAAAAATCGTTTATTTGGCGCAAAGTAGGAATGAGGTTTTCTCAAGCAGAACGAAAGCTATGATTAAGCATTTTTTCACAACACAAAATTTAATTGTAGTGCTCTATGAATAATGATAAATTCCATAAATAACATCTACCATAAATATCCATAAATTACGACAAGTTTTAGTTTAATGTACGCTATCTTTGAATAGATCACCGTCAGATATCCTCACTAAAAAAGTGTTAATCAGTAACTCACACAATATTTTTTAATTAAGAAAACAAATACAAAACTTGTGTTCCATGATGTATCCTACGAGGCTTACGGTTGTAAGTAAATAACCCGTAACACAAGGAGATACAATTCAACAATGAAAATATAATGACTAGAAAGAATAAAAGAAAAGAAAGAAAAAATATAAAATACAAGTACAGTTATAATCAAAATACTCAAATATACCATGAATAATTTAACTTATTTTATGAATACTCCTATAAAAGAAAATAAACAACTTAATAATAATACAATAATAATAAAAATGAAATAGCACTTAAAAATAATACTGATACAAAGAGAAAATTCTACATCAACAGTACAGTACATCAACGCATAACGTAATCATACATTAACAATACTCAAAAATAATACAATGACGCATCAAATATTAAAATCCAGTCACATAAATAACAATACTAAAAGCTCAAAGAACATATAAAGTTGCCCAAGACTGCAAGTGCTTTGGCGCTCCTAACAAGATCATAGAAAACAGAAGGCCGGCAAATAGAGACTTGCTCTAAAAGACACTGGAAACTTTTGTTGAGATATTTCAACAAATGAAGTTCCTTCTCATAATTTTTACTTCCTTATACGAAGTACAAAGGAAGTATTGTAATCGCGAAAAATTTTGGGTACCATTATTTCAACGAAAATATCTATTTTGACAGCTATCGAATGCAATTTAACGATGTTTTTGAGTGGCATCCGTACTTAAGAACAGATTAAAGGACACGTTTTTCATAAAAAAATTATAAAACTGATTTAAAATAGGTTCTGAAGAGATTTTTTCGTGGCGTCTGCGCGTGCGTACGTATCTCGCATAACTCAAAAACAATTAGCCTCAGAACATTGACATTTTTTATACAGGACTGTTATAACATGTAGATGTGCACCTCCTATTTTGGTTGCAATCGGCCACACCAAAAGTATATAAATATATGTATACATATATATCCATCCTGTTACTGGACTCAGTGAGCTCAGGTTTTTTTATTCTTATATGTTGCTAAATTGTGCATTTTTTTTATTAAAAATGATAATATTATGTTGTTCTTATCTTCCGGTTAAGTTGTTATGCCTTTAGTAAATCTGCATGCAATGTTTGTAGAATTATCAACAATTTAAAAGTTGTTTAAGTGCAGCTAAACCTAATTATTTTACCATAGCAGCCATATTTCTTTACATTTGAAACTTAGCAGAATAGTGGATTTGTTGCCATCTAGAGAAACTAAGCTTCGCAACAACAAAGATAACGCCTTCTTTTATTATTGCGAATTAAATAATGCTTCATCCATTCTGGAATTTATTCGAGGAATTAAGATTTACTTTGTAATTTTTAATATAGCTATTTTGAGTTTTTAATGTATTTTTGTCTTGTCGCGAAGTGAGAAGTTGATTAATTGAATGAGAATTACTGAATCGTCTGTGAAAAATTGTTTCTTTTCCCTCCCCCTTTTTTTAGTCCAAAGGGATTTAGTCCCGAAGGACTATTACTTTCGTTTTGCGATTTTGCGTAGGAAACACAAAAACGGCGTATCACTTTTCAAATTGTTGCCACTAAGTGTTATCGCTCTGCATTAAATTTTAAAAAATGAAAAATCTGTCTAAATGTATGCATGTTTTTTTTTTTTTTTTTGACGTAGCTTTCTCTTCAAAAATCGTCTGCGTGCGTTGCACGGGAAAATAAAAAGGAATTTTAATTACAGTTCTAAATAAATAGCCAAATAAATGTGAAATTCGTAACAATATTCTCTAAAACTTTAACGAATTTTTCATTAACAAACTCAAAGATTTCAAAGTCAGCAATACCAACGTTGTACAGAAAAACATTTTTATCTCCAGCGCGTGAGAGCGTGTACCGAAATTTCTAAAGATATGCTCAATTTAAAATTATTTTGCGATATTGCTGTTGAACTGAATTTTATGGTTTAAGTGCGAAGAACATGGTATTTAACAAATAAAGGTAACGCATAAAATGTTAAATAAACGTCCCTTTGGACGTAATTTAAAATCTGAAACATTTCAGATTTTTTTTTGTTTAATTTCTTTTTAATTTATTACAGTATTTGAAAAGAACATGTAGCAACGATTAGATAATTCTTCAGATGATATACATAATTTTTGTGCATTCTGAGTTATAAAATGAGTGAGATGTAAGCTGTTAAGTGAACCTAGCGCCAAAGTGTCGCTATGGTAAACAAATATAGTGAATTTTAAAGAGTGCATTTATTCTACTGTGGTTTATACGCTATCCACGAAGTAGATTTAATCCAATCCAATGAGTTTAATGTAAAGTGCGCATAACTTAATATTCCGTACAAGGAAGTAATGTGGTGTATAGATCAGATTTTTTATTTTAAATGAAAAGGCATCATAAAAATTATCTTCTGCGTTCGGAAATTATTACTTGTTTAGCAATATTTATTAAAACTTCCATATCTGAAGTAAACATGGCAAGAAGCTACGAATGACGTCAAGTTCTGTTACAAATAAAACAATTATATTAATTTCATTTTAAAGACGGCAAAAGTATTCGAAATATCCAAACTATTCTTGAGATAAAACATTTAGCTATTTTGGATAGTATTAAAATGATGAAAATTACATGAAACGGTTCAAAATGGATTGAAATCTTGAACACACTCCAAGATAACATGAAGAAATTGAAGATTTATCCTGTGAAGCAATTACTACGAAACACACTGGCGAGCCAAAATACTATTATGACTATCCCCTTATTTTTCAATGAACTCGTCTGGATGACATGGAGAGCACATGATTAAGTGGGAATGGTATTTAATTGCTGTTGGAGAATGTAAGGAATAATTCTTGCGCTTACTTTGAGAGTGATGGGAGAAGCTGCGGATCTAAGGGAATTTGATAAAGGGACATTGTAATGAGCCGATGATTCGGAATAAGTATCTCCGAAACTGCATGACTGATAGGTTGTTCTTGATGTGCCGTTGTTGCAAAGCGGGTGAATGACGGTGAAACCAGAAATAGACTCAAGGTCTTAGACGTTCACGTCTCATCAAAGAAAAAGGACGTGGAAGACTGTCACGTTTGGTACAGCAAAATCGGCCCCAGGCGATGGCTCAGCTGACAGCCTGATACAATGCAAGTGTTTCGGAACACAAAGTTCAGCGGACACTGTTGGATATGGGACTGCGCAGCAGACATCCCACTCATGTGCCTCTGTTGGCCAAGCACCATTGTCAACTACACCAACGGTGGGCCCGGGAACATCAATGAATATTACAATATTACTAGACAATGGATAAATGGAAGACAGTTGCCTAGTCGGATGAATCGCATTTTCTCATTCACCACGTAGATGGTCGTGTCAAAGTACTCTGTGTTGCAGGCGAGCAGTTGCCTCCACCCTCTACAGCAAGTCATACACAGGCTGGTGGTGGCGCTTTATGCTTTGAGAGGCGCTCTCATGGGCGACTCTTGAACCCTTAATTGTGGTAGAATAGACCATAGACTGCGGATTATCTGAAATTAACTGCGGATCTATTGCATCCTTACAAATCCTCTGTCTTCTCAACTAGAAATGGAATCTTTTAGAAGGGCAACGCCCCATGTCACAAGGCTCGAATTGTATTGGAGTGGTTACAGGAGCATAAGGATGAATTCCAGTTAATGTCCTGCCCACTAACTCACCGGGTCTTAATCCGATAGAGCACATATGGGATGTCATGAAGTGGCAGCTTAGAGCTCAAATGCCACCATGTCAGAATATCTCGACATTGCGTGACCGTTGCTTGACACAACCTGTCTCCATTCATCTACCAAGAACTTGTGGCATCCATGGCAAGGCGAATGGCAGCTGTTTTGCATGACAAAAGTCGCGCAACGCGTTATTGAGTAGGTGGTCATAATTTTTTGGCTCTTCAGTGTATATACATTATTGTATTTTATATTAGTATTATATTATTTTTTCATTAATTCTGACCGACAGCTTTCAGAAATGCTCGTCTCAGGGAAATGGTCGCGATTAGAGGCTTCACAATGGTTATTAACTCGTTAATTTATTACTTACTCTTTTATGATAACGATTTGAGAAGCGTAATTTTATGGATAATATAACTGTTCAGCTGACAAATTCGGGTTCCATGAGTGAGTATGAGGAACGCAAATTAAAGCAATTTCAGTGGTCTTAATATATTTAATTAAATAATAAACGGCATGTTGAAAATAATAATTAGCGACAAGAATCAGCAGACACTAATACTATAGTTTAGGCTAATAGAATCTGCTTCTTCAGCTGCAGGAATCAAAATGACGGCTGAATTGCCACTTGAATTCTATTAAGTAAGAAGCTGGCATGATCATATTCTTTGACAAAAGCTTCTAACGCATTTCGATTTTAATTACTTAATTATTGAAAAATTATTGTTAAAGGTAATTTTAAAATGAAGGTTTCAGTTGTGTAAAAAACTATCGCTTTCCCCATGCGTGATATTGTGGTGTAAGTGGTTAGGACATATATCTATTACTGAAGATTCGTGGTTTGAATCCATGAGTTGTGTTAGATTTTAAAAAAGCAAAAGTGAATTTTAAATATTGCCATCTGACAGGGAAAAAAGTTACGACTCTTTACTCTGGGGATCAAGTTTTACGGAAAAATATCAGTCACAATATATCTATGAATTTCAGAAAATTATGACATTTAATCTCCCTCCCCCCCTTATTATTCAAATTTAAGCTTGTGAAAACCTTTTCGAAGTCAGTTCTGATTTTATAGAAAAATCTCTTACAAGAATTCTTCAGCATATGACCCTTGCAACGAATTAAATATTAAAAAAGTAGTTTGGAACAGATATTAAATCATATATTTGTTCATTAGTATTGTTTTCCCTATGCTATATGTATTTCTTCATGTGTATGCTACATCAATATACTACAGAGGCAGTTGCGTTTGAAGTTAGCTCAGATGGTTATTTTTGCCGCTGAACCATATCCATATTTGAGAGTACCTTGTTTCTACTATTTGCTTCCGTAAACATTAAAATGCATTGCAAATGCATTTCATTCAACGAAACTACTTTCTTCTTTTTGCTAGTTAGAATGGTCCTGTATCCCATTGTTCCATCTCTTACTTTAATTACCTCATTATATTATACAACCATTATACTTTTGGAACCCCATATGAAAAATCAAAGCGATACAAATGCTTCTGTTATTGAACTGAAAGATGCAAAACATTGCATGGCTCCGAAGTGGATAATAGAATTGCGGAAGTTCTACCCGAAAATGAGATCCAGAATTTGTTATCCAGGTTTCAATTCTGCCAATAGGCAAAATCAATAGTCAGTTCACGCAAATGTATACATATATTTTGCATTTGAAAGTACTTTGAAAGTACACAAATGGTTTACAAGTTTGTTACATTCATTTTGTATTCAGGCAAACGTACGAAAATATATTACGCAGAATGGCAATACCAGGTAACTCTTAAAGCAATGATAAATTTTCTTAATATATTAGCCAGGCAAAGTTTTAGAAAAAAATTAATAAATTCCAGCAAACATGTCAAACAATAATTGAAAGCATTTATTACTATGCCATGTCAACATACTTCACTTAAAATATCGTCTGCTTAAAGAATAGAATTTTCTGTGCCGTTAGGGTTTTGTTTCGATCTAATGAACACGTCTGCAGCTGTAGATTCAAAAATTGAGCAATGTACAGTAATAACGTTTTGCTACAAAACGGAAGAAATTTCTTGCTGTTACCAACCTTTATATTTCAGCTAGAAAATAAATATCAATTTGAATTTTACCTTGGCGTTATTATACTTAATGTTTATCTATTTTGATAAATATTTATTAAGTGAAATTTAAAATTTACTTTGAAAATTTTATTTTGTTAAAAGACAAACTTCGGCTAATATGCAGTACTGGCATCGGTTATCTCAAAACACCTTTGAAAATCATTTGTTGCCGTTTTGAATGTTGTTAATTCGAGACATCGTTCGCCGAGGCGTTTTTGTTCAGGTAAGTTGTTGATGAACAGAACTGTTTGCCATCCGAAGCTCTACTGTAGTTAAATTATTCAACAGATACCTACAAAATTAAAATGCGTGTAATGTTTCAACTATTCCTAAGATCATTTAAAAATAGAATTGTACCAAATATTGAAATACACAGTTCAAATTATTTTTCATAAATTATTTTTATTTTATTTTAGGCCTTGCTTGTTCCAAAATAAATATAATTAAAATGTTTATTCAAAACGTACTAATTAATAACTCGGATAATAATTCTGTCATTCGGATCGATGATTCTTGTCTTAGTTTTCGTTTTAAACGAAAATGTATCACAAGAATTATGGTGTGCATTTAGAAATTATTATAATTAGCAAAATATAGAAATTATTATGATTAGCAAAATATATTAGTAGTTCTATATTTGAAGTGAACACTACAAGGTACTACAAATGAACTGCAATTTTTATTAAAAATTTAATTATTTATTAATCATTTTAAAGATGATAAAAATATTCGAAGTATCCAAAAAATCTTTGATATAAAGCGATGAAATATTGATGTTATAAAACAAGGAAAATTGCATGGAATCGTTTAAAATGCAGTCAAGTCTGAAACACATTTCAAGCTCATACTAAGAAATCGATGATATGTCTTATATAAAATCAAGCAGAACCCAAATATTAGTACCGTAGAACTTCCAAAGGATTTAGAAGAGCGAATTGCAATAAAAATTGACCTTCTAGCTTTTAGAAGAATAAATAGGACATATAGAATAAGTGATCAGCAAGAAGGAAATTCGGTACTTGCGTATTATCATAACTACCTTAACAAAAATCTCCAAAGTTTCAGAATACTCCAAACTCTGGTAACCACGAGCATAACAATTATTCAGGCAACCATGCCCGTGATAAATATTCAGTTTCTAACATAGTCATTTTTGTATGCATTCTTTTTGTTGTATTCCTAGTTCCAATGGATTTTATAGAAAAATTACAAATATTTTTTTATCTTGAACTCGATTTTAAATTTTGTGCTTGTGGGAATTTCCTATAGCAGAAGAAACAGAGGTGAAATTTCTCCAAGAATACAATATTTTGACGCAAAGTCGCAAAAGGAAAAAAGCGATTGCTACGTAATTTCCGGCAAAAGAAATACAAAAACCTGTTTGGAATCAGATTTACTATTTTTTTGGAATAAATATATATTGAAACGTAAAATGTATATTTAGTATATAATTTTATACAATAAAAGTAATTGTTCTCTTTTTCCGTAAAATTTGCTAAACGGCGCCAAGGTGACAAAAAAAAAACGCAAATACGCAACAAAAAAAACAGTCTTCGTCAACAAGAAAACAAGAAAAATACGCAAAACCTATGGTAAGGAAAGATTTACCATAATGTGAGCAATGCTATTTTTGCAGCCGACTCAAAGTTTAATGTATTTGAACCCGACGGACAAGTTACTCTGTAGCGAAAGCCTCATGAAGAATTGAACTATTGGCTGTTTTTGGTTAAGGCATGTTTACTCTACGTGTAGTGTAGAAATTTTGCTTGTTATTGAAAATAATATGGCTCAGAAATGTATAAATACTCTCCATGAAAATCTGAAAAGCATCTGCATGAAAACTTGGAATTTAAAACACATTTATTTTTATCCAAAATAACGATCCTGAACATACTAAATGTTCGCTTGCGGTTATTAAACAACTGTTTTGAACTTCTCAAAACTTCTCCATGTTATCCCGATTTAGATTACATTGATTAAAGCAAAGCGACTCGAGGGATACCTGCCTATAGGAGAAGATGTCTTCGTGAAGGAAGTTTTAAGGAAAACTGGCTCGTATTCACATTAACATGGGGAAAACCACGAAAGCCAAACGTGCAGCCAGCCCGTTCGCCGCAATTCGATACTAGGTCAAACTACCCGTATTTAGCGGTTTTACCGCTCAGCCACTAGTGGGCCTATTACTCGGACCTACTTTACTGAACAGGTATTGCATGAGTAGAAGAAAATAGTAAGGAAACATGATATTTCTTTCGGAAGCTCTACTAAAAGCGGTTCTTAAGAAGGAATGGACATTCCTATATAAAATAATTAGTTGAATTTATGCCAAAACGCAGGGAAAGGGCAATTTTAGCTAAATGATATCCAACGTAATATTGGATGACCCGTTATTTTCATATTTTTATTAAATATAAACTGTTTGTTTAAAGTGCCTGATCACTTATGAGTTTTTCTAAGAACTTTTGAAATATGTTTTTATTAAAATATTTTGAATAACTTTTTTCAAAACGAGTTAAGTTTTTCTCTTAAGAAAAGATGATCAATAGTGTATGTGAAAGAAAAATAGTTATTTCGCTAGTACTTAGTAAATGATACTTGCAAATGTAATTCAAAAATACAAATAACTGAAAACAAATATGAGTCAATGTTAAGTAGTTATAACTGTTAAGTAACAAATATGAGCCATTCGTTGTTAATTAAGGATGGATGTATTAATTATATATACTGAATCATTTCTTCTTCCACTGAGTTTCATGTAATCGAATATGTTCTAGCAAATTAAACCAACTTTTATTCGCTTCTGTATTTTTCAAACATACTGCCATCGAATTAGATCCATATTCAAATAACCTAACCTAACCTTCTTAACTTTTCGGAGTACTAAAAAATAAAGAGCCGTTTTCGAAATGCCAATGAGCAGTTTACTATTAAATATATTTAATAATTAAGTAAGTCGCCTGTGCCCAACTGTGTTATTTTCGTTCATAAGAAAACAAAGTTTAAATATGACTTTAGAATTCTTAAGAAAAACTCCCGTTGAATTAAATTAGCATTAAAAAAATGTAAATTCCACTATCTGCAATTTAATTTCTTGGAAACTGCAATATAAATTGTAAGGTTATAAGGAAAAAACGAAAGAAAGCTATGTGGAATATCTGTTTCTATTATTTATCATCGAATTGGCGAATTTGGCAACTTCTTTTCGCTATATACGGTAATACAGAAATCAGTCGAATTTAGAAATGTTATTGAAATATGATAAGTCTGTTGATAAATAAAATGTATTTAAGGGTAAAATCCTAGTATACGGTACGACCTTGGCGTGATTTTGAAAAATTGTTGTCAACACCAAAATGACGCGTTTACTGCTCATCATAATATCGCCAAATCCCGTGTGTACCGAATACTAAGATTACACCTATATTACGTTTATATAAAAAGAGAAACATTAAAATTTAAATTAAAGCGTAAACGCTTTTTCAATAAAAATCTATCATTTTAGTATTTATGTGCGAAATTTAAGTTAATCTTTAGTAGGAAATAAGAGGTTGCTGAGTTTCGGCGAAATATTTACAGCGAAAACGAAAATTATAAAAGCAATAGTCACTTAACTTTAGTAGTAGCGTTTTTTTAACAGGAAACAGGAAAAAAGAATGTATCTAACCAAACTCAGGTCTCCGTTATAAACAGCACTCCATGGCAAAGAAGATAATATCCAAATCTTGAATTCTTAAAAATTTAATAAATCGATTCTGATGCATAAAATTGAAAAGCTCAGAACGCGCTGCATGAATAAAAGTGCATGAGCGGAGTTTAGTGATGTCATAAATGGGTGGTATTAAGCTTGTGATGTAAAAATGTATTCTCGCATTTTACACTATGCATTTAGTATTTTGGTTTTCCTTGAAATAAATATAATAAGCTGTATATTTTAAATTAACACGATAGAACAATTCAGTTCTATCATTTATTAAAATGGTAAACAACAAGTCTCGCATACTTGTACTTCAGAAAGCTACAGTATTTAAATGATTTTTAAGCTCTGTCATTAATAAATATAAGAGCAATTTTTTTAAATTTAAATTTACACAGTAGAACTCTTTAATTCTATCGATTTTACGAATGATTTTATTGCTATACAGCATCACAGTCCCTTATATAGTGATAAGCAGGCAATATTTATTACATTATATAGAATTTAAGAAATAAAAGAAAAGGTTTTACGACAAATGAACATCATACATAATTTTCATTTCTTAATTCCTCAGATTTTTAACTGATGCTAAGAACTCGTCTTTACGCATATTAATACTCCATGAATGAATAACTGGCAAATATCTAATTTTTCACAGCAGCTTTAAAATGCTAAGCAACTTTATTTTTAAATTCAGTAAAGCTAACAAAAATAATAAAAGCAACTAAGACTCAATAAAAAACTTCCTGATAAAATATTTTATGAAAACAGACTATACCCATTTTAGAAAAATGAATAAAAACTTATACTTCTTCTTAAGTCACATTAAATTTTAAAAATAACAACCTCAGGTAAATATACAAAAAGACACATGTCAATATAAAAAAATTTTCAGATTTTGCGTAAAATGGTCTTTCAAATTTCGAAATTCTAAAAGGAGATGAATCTCTATCATTCGCATTCACAATCGGTATTTATATAAAGTCTTTCCTAGTCTAAAAGTACTTTAGTTTCTAAATGTCATATTTATTCCAAGTATTTTTTTTTTGGTACATTGCAGTTGCAGTTACAGTTTGTGGGCTACTATTAAGCGTGAAAAAGGGTGAGTTCATCAGTATATATGCTAACTCAAACCTCAACAGCCTACTTTTATTATGTGACAAAGATCATATATTTCAACAATCCATTTTAAGAAAGTACGAATTTTCTTTTAACGTAAAAATAAGATTATATACTTTTTCAGCGATGATTTTACGTCATAATTGCGAAGCTTAATCTTTTTTATAGGTATGGCAGCGCACTTCACTTATAAAGTAGCCTATGATAAACGGGCAACCATGGTTAACAGGAATTTTGCAGTATTATACATTATTATTGGCAATGGCTTAGAGAAGCTTGATAAATCTCCTTTATCAGCTCAGTTCCGGGTTGAAGACAAAAATGGTGTAGTATAATCCCATTTAGGAAGGTAACGAGGCAGAGAACAATAAGAATGAGTCAAGATTTTTCAAAGACTAGTAAATAACAGTGATAAATATTCGAAAATATATTTAATTTGAGGAATGGAATAATAATCACTTTAAGTAATATTAATTACTTAAAGTTTATCAGTTTATCATTAATTATTTTAAGCTTCAAGTTGCAGTAAAATCTCGTGTAACTAGCACACAATTAACCTGTAACATTAAAATAACCGCACTTTGAAAGTCTAAATTCAAATTCGAATTTGAGGCCTATGAGGTAAAAAGTATGTAATGGGCTACAGTCTGAAGCTTTTACATGTAGAAAACATTTGTGCTATGTTTCTGCCGTCCAGTGTCGCAAATTTTATCCAGCTAATGATTCAAGGAATTACAAAGTATATGAAGATGAACTGTCGACCTCTTTTTATGAGTCAGTGTGCGAACTTTGAAGGTTACGTCGATGATTTTAAGAATAAATGTAATTAAGAGACATTATATTTACTTTGTCTCTTACTTGGAAAGATATAAAGAAAGTACTTCACGTCCCTTACGACCTAAATTGAGATCTCTTGTTTTTGACGTAAATTGGTTTCTGTCCGGATTTTTGCTACTAACTGGCATTTTTAAGAAGGTTCTTCTAGTTTAGATCTTTGGTCATTTACGTCCTTTTGCTCCTGATGAAAAAGGACCTGTACCTGTTTGCCCTCGAAATCGGTAGTCTTGACTAAAATCTCAGCCGAAAACAAGGTTGTTGTTTTGTTAATTTAGTGTGACATATGTTACTTTTAAATTTGTTCTTTCAAAATGTAGCATGCAAACAAGTTGTGATTTGAAAGATATGTTTTGTGTTTTCGGAAGAGAAATATTCACATTCCATAAATCAGAAACCTAGTGAAATGCATGCTATTAAAATTTCCAAGCGCAAAATAAGCAACAATTTATGAATCGGAAAAGAAAAAAACCTGCAATCATTACTTCTATATGAACGAACGAATACCCGAATGTTTCTAAAGTGAAATCGTTTATCAAAAGAGAAAATGCGCCGACGTAGAAATCAATTGCAAAGTTTTTAGATATATCGATCGCAATAGTAAACCAAATGATAAACAAGGTTTACAAATTAAAAAAGCCCAAAAAAAACATTATGTTCAACAACTTTTGTCGAGGCATGTGGCTCAACGCAGGACAATTTGCAAAACCCTGTATAATAACGATTTAGCAGGAGGTAAAGGGAAATGCGTTGTGACCCTCAATGAAGCATGGATTTACCTAAATGACTGCAAAAACAAATGGCTTATTTATTACCGAAAACGAAGAGGAAAATGGTACAAACTTGATTCCGGCCATCCAAGCAAAGTTTCAGTAAGAGGTTTATGATTGTCTCATGGATTCCGTGACATTAGGAAATTAAAAATCAGAAGAATAGAAAAAAGAGATAAAATCAACTCAACGTACTACCAGGACAAAGTTTTATGTTCGATATTTAGAAATTCCATTTCCTTGCCTCTGTAATTTTCAAAGATTGAAGCTTCATCATGACAAAGCATCAAGTCACATTTTAAAAAGTATCACTGCATTCCTTGAAAAAAATAACGACTGGTACATGTACTGTATTATGGACCTTTTCAAAGTATTCCTTCAAAGTCCAATTACCTTTCACCTACGTTGTGCTTTTGGTCTTTTGAAAATAGCTCTTTCTAAGAGCAAACCCACCCGATCCCCAAATGGACTCTGGAAAATAATGGAAGAGGAATACCTTTGGAAATTTTACGAAAAGTCTTCGACCATGGAAAACTCGACGCAAAGTTATACCCCCCCCGCCAAAAAAAAAGGCTATCACATCGAACGTTTAGAAAAATACTCTTTACATATTAAATGGTAATTCAATGAAACCGAAATCGTTTTTAAAATGTAAAAACGCTCTCTGCAATAATAACCAAATTGGAGTTAAATATATCATTAGCACCAAGTTATCATTAAGTAATCGAACCTCAGCTTATCATTAAGCAGTTTAAGTTTCAAGTCATTTCGAGTTTCGCATTAATCGTTAATCATTTTAAGTAATGCAAAATGTTTATGTTACGTATCCAATCAAGAATCGCAACCTACTGTATTAACAGTTACAACAAGTAATAGGCATTGCCTTTGAATTTTTATTTAAAGTGTTTGCAGTTTTATCTAGATAAGAATAATAGACGTCATGATTGCCTCAGAGCTAAAAATTTAAATAATCATTAAAACTCTTCTAACATAATTGACGAAGTAATTGTTTTTACGATTTTGAAAAACTACATATTTTCTTGTCAAATACTCTATACTATATAAATATTCAGCAAATGATAATACTGCAAATAAATCATTCAGATTTAGAGGAACTGGGTATTTCTGAGGCAAAAATTCAGTTCCTTCAAACATTATCTATCATTACCTATGTCTTAAAAGATCATTTACATTTATAGAATTGAACTGAAATATTAAATTTACTTTGTATATGTAGATGACTTTACAGTTTTTAATACTTTTAGTGACATTGAATACCATTTTATTTACCCCATCCAATATTATATAAAATATTAAAACAACATCTTTAATTTTATTAATCTTTTTTTTCTCAAAATAACATTTTTATTTTTGAGGAATGAACGACTTTTAAACAATAGCCTTATTATGACCTTTTTTCATACTTGTAACTCTATTGAATGCCTAGGTATAGTACAATGCCTAGGTATAGTAAATATGGTATTTCTTACCTTGCATAAAAACGCCAGGCATTCTATAGAATGCCTAGGCACTCTATAGAAATGCCGCCGTTTTGTACTTTGGATAACAGATACAAGTGAGAAAAAAGAATTCGAATTTCAAAATTTTTTTCATTTTTTAGAGATTTTTTAAAATTTATTAATTTTAATGCAACTTTAATATAATTATTCTCTGAAATCCGTAAGAATACGAGCTTTCAAATGATAGAAGTGCTTTCGTCAGTCAGTTCCAGGTTCTTTCTTTTGAAATCAAATAATTGATCGTTGTCAGTTCGCTGTCAGTTAAACAGCTAAGTTACTTACGATGACACTTCTAAGAATGTGCTGACATAAAACACGAGAGTTTCTTCTCATAATTATCAATACGTAAGAGCATCTTTGATGCAAAAACAGGAAATCGTATTGTGTACCAGATTAGGATTAATCCACAAGTGCATGTTAGTCCTTTGGGAATTAGAATTCCTACGTGAAATCTAGTTTTTTTTTCCCTGAAGAAAATTTAAGTCAGCTTTTTTCATCCATGCGAGATCAACTTTAAAGAATAAAATATCCTGAAAAATAACTGATATTTCATTCTGTTTACATAACTTCAAAAAATGCATATTATAGTTTTAAAAATTGTATTTGTTCTAATAAATCCTAATTTTTCGAAATAAAACTTTAAAGAAAGCTTAAAATTTCGATGTAATTAAAATGAAAGATGCAGACGATCAAATTTATGTTTACGTTATTGGGAAATTCATCTTCCACACTATCACCCAAGTAAGTCGTCGAAATAAATACATTTAAATTAACTGATTTGTTCTCTACAGTATGGTCTCCAACTGGCGACCTTCAGGTCGCATACGGTCCTTGAAACAATTTTACCCGGCCTGAAAATAAATTTCAGAAATAATACAAAAATTAAAAAATTTTCTAATTGTAAGAAAATTTAGATATTGTGGAGAAAAATGATTTGCTATCAGAGATATGCTTTTATACTCAAAATATCTTCTTACTCATTCCAAGAAATGGATAACAAACTTCTTATGAAATTAAATCTTTTGTCATGCTTGTAAATTTTATTCTTTGCATTTTTAAAAGTCGTTTTTCGGATCACGAAAATAGGATACATCGTTGTAACAATTATCTTGCGAAAATAATACATATCGTTGAGAAAGCCCAGTTGTGGTAAGATGGCTTTCCCGCAAAAGAGGTTAGAGTTGCCAGAAAGTGGCAAGGAAGTGTAGGATTGCCAGATTTAGCTCGAAATCGCCCATTTGGCGACATTTGGATAAAAATTGACGATATGCCATAGACTGAGCGAAACATTCTAGAACGAAATCTTACCGGTTTTCCCGAGAATGTTCTCGAAGGCAGGTCTAAAGCTATATATACCCTGCCTGTACGCAGAGTAGGGAGTATCTGGAGCATCTTGAGTTTAGTAGTAGTGTCTCGAGTTCAGAGATTAGCTTGAGAGCGATCGACTGAGTCGACAGCTGTACTTTAGTGCTTTGTCGTGAAGCTATCTTTACCGTTTATATTCTGAAGGCTGAGTTACTGACTGATTCAGCTCGATTGGTTCTGAACGAGTTTTTGGAACTGCCCTGTGTAATACTGGCGAATAATCTGTATTTTGATATTTCATCAATGGCATCAATTAATCAAAATCCACGAACCGTAAAACGCAACAATACATTTATTAACTAGATTGTTTTAAACAGTAACATTTTAGATTATATATTCCCATTTGAACTTTTATTCCTTAATTGGTAAGAATTTAACATGTTTTAAATAGTAGCATTCTAGATTGTATATACCCATTTTACTTTTAATCCTTAATTGATAAGAATTTAACAACTTGTATAAGCTTTTACTTAATCCCGGTTTTTAAACTGCTTTCTGATACGCTATCGAGATCAAAATTATTACACGCACTGTTTGTAGAATGAAAGCACAAGCGAATTTTTCAAAGTTCGGTTCCCAATTTTTAAACGTTAAATGCTGAAGCAAATTTTCGAACGTATCTTCGTTTTATTTGTTGGATATAGGATACAAAATTCCATTATAAAGATTTGAAATTTTCAAAAATTATAAAACGAATTATTTATTTTTTTTAAATCAATAATTTAAAAAATATTAATTAGATATCATTTTAGAATATATTTTAATTAGCCGCGTTTTTATAACCTGTTTTTTACCTCGCTCGTGGTGTTTGCCCCTACGATGAAACTTTTTTCATCAATATTTGGAACTATTTCCTAATAAGCTCAAACTTTGCAAACACACTCATTGTGGGCCACAGTATAATGTGGTGCAGCGACCACGTTTTTCAAAATTTGACTTAGATTCTTTTAATTTAATACTGGAATGATTTTTCGCACATATCTTCATTTAGCAAACTAAAACTCAAAATTTTACTGTTTGCACCATGGAATAGAGCAAGAAGATATCTTTTACAGCTTGTTCATGTAAAATTTTTTTTTAGTTTCGAATTTTTAGTTTATTTTCCGAAATTACTTGCTTTTTTTTTGACTATTTGACGTAATAAATTTATTTGAAGTAAAAGAGAATTTTTCATGCCTGAAAAACGATTTTTCAACAGTCATTGAAATTAAAAAGGTTAAAATAAAATAAGGTTAAATTTTTTTCTATAAAATAAGCTCTTATTTAAAACTTTTAATAAAATAATTAATAAAGTGAAAGAAGAAAAATAATTTATCACATAGTTGCATGGGAACTACACATTAAATAATTCGCTTTGCAAAATTCGTCTTCTATTTTATATCACTAATATTAAAAGCGTGGACACCCAAATAAAGAAATTTATTAATCGAGTTCTATTGCCGAAAGTGTAAGCCATTATTTTTACAAATTTATCAAGAACGACCCGCGCTTGTATTATTCGTAATATAAAATTGTAGCTGAATTTTATAAAGAAAGATATTCAATCTCGAGTTCCCATAAAACTGCACTGCAAGTTCTTTTTCTTCGTTTAGTTTAACAATTATTTTTTAAGTTTCAAATAAAAGCTTATTTTTTTAAAACATGTACCTTATTTTATTTGAAAAATTTAATTAATATTTGTCAGGAGAGAAAAATATCTGCCTGTCAACGGTAGAGGGGTTAAAATCACTAAGCACTAGTAGTTAGATCTGAGTTCAAATCTCGGCAAATAATTTAGCTGCATCAGTGTTCTTATCTCTTTCACTTTATGAATGTGAACCAGTTTTCCGTAGAATATTATTGCACACAAGAGCATATTGCTTTTGTATGCTCTGCTGTAGTCATTTAAACAATAAAAATAACTTTCTAAAGATACTACTACATTTATCGGTATTCATTGCATAAACATTGCGAGAAAGAACTTTTTATTACAGAAATAATTCATGATGGTTATCATCACTCAAGTGATAATAATGATAATTTTAGTATAAATTAGGCTTTCATGGCATGTGAATTAAAATGGATTTTACAGATAACCGATGTTCAGATAATTAGACTCTATTACAGGTATTATGTAATTAAAAAAGATGTTTGCATTTCTTTGGCCGGTCAAATAATAAAATATGATAATTTTTAGTAAGAGTTAGGCTTTCACAGCCTGTCGGTTAAAAGAACAGTTAAATATCCGAAGTTCAAATAACCTATATTTTGTTACGCGATAAAAAGAGAAAATTTGTACCTTTTCAGAAGGGTTTTGAAAATTTAATTCCTGTTGGGGAAGTTGGCTTAATCAACAAAGGTCGAATCTTCAAATAATTGCCTAAATCCTCAAACTCATTTTTGTTTTGTGTAAAGATACCCTCTTTTTTTGCATTAAATCAATGACTTTATCGAATCATTGAAAATCAAAGTCAAAAACTGGGAATTCTATCTATTTCAGCACCATAAAATTCTTCCATACTTTGCATGAATAACTAAAGCAGAAGTGGTGATGCGGAAATGTCCTATCCTTTTGTAATTGTTGTTCAGCAAAAAACCATTTGGTCCAAGTGACGTATGAATGACTCATCAATGGCAGGCATATTATCATCGTCTCAAACTCTGTTCTTGGATGGCACAAAAGCAGTATAATAAGACTCAGAAAGCACTTCACTCTCAAACGTGCATTCTAAAAGTTCAAGGGTTGTGTTATTTCTTTGTAAGAAAACAGGAATTCAAAGATGTTCCTAATTTTTGCTGTAGATTTTTTGACAAGTAATCTTCCTTTCTCCCGTCACACTATTGTACTCGCACTTAAATATTTAACAATGTCCTCAGCGTCTTAAAAGATGCATTTAGTTTCATTTCGGAATGGTTGTGATGGCAAAACTGAAAGACGATTCTCGACTTGTGAATGGGTAAAAGGATCTTCACGGGGTTATGTCACACAATAAACTGAAAATGTTATTGTAATCATAGGCTTTTATTTTTATTTAGTGACCAGATGTTTATACTGCAAGTGGAGGACATTTAAGGGCTAAAACATGGGGTGATATTTAAAAGGAAAAAAAATCTGATGTGTACACCACATGACTTCCTTGTACGGAATATTAAATTATACTCATTTTTTCCCGCATTTCGCTTAAACTTATCTCTCAACGACTTTCATTAGAGATATATTCCTCATTCAATTAATTCAGTTCTCCCTTCGCAACAAAGCAAAAATAGATGAAACCTCAAAATATCTTTATCTAATAATTGAAAAATGTAAAACATAAATACAGCTAAAACAATTTAAAAAACAATTTTTACAATTGAAATTGAAGATTATACGCAAAAGCAAGATATTCGGCCAGCGAGCAACAAGACAGATTTTTCGGTGCACAAAACTGAAAGCTCACTTTTGGTCTCATTCCACGAAAAGAGAGTGAAGGGGTAGAAACTAACTTAATTTGTTGTGGACTTTGAGTCAATATATGGGATAATTTAATAACTTAAATAATAATTCCAGAATGAATTGAGCCTGATTTAATTCGCAATAACAAAAGGAAACGTTATCTTTAAAACAGGCAAATCGACAGCCTTGTATTCGGCGTAGATTTTGTAAAATCCAAATCGATTTCGAGGGCAAAACGGGTCCCCCATTCATCAGAAGCAAAAAATTTTGCAAAAAGGAGAAAGCGAATATCGATCGTATTTATACCTACAAGCGACCAGTGGAAGAGCCGATAGCGCTATCTATCGGCATAAATAGTAACTAAAAATTAAGGGTTAAGTTAGTAGCATTTTGAAGGCATTAGTCAAAACTGGTTTGGAATTGAAATCATTGACTGAACAGGATAAATTTTTGTGAATGTGAAAAGTTTCAAGAAAATCCAATTCCCTAATAACCAGCTTTTTGGATAATTTTAGCAGAACACAAATCAAAATTTTGATTGAATTTTAAATTGTTGATGATTGTACAACTACTGCATTCAGGTTAACTAAAGGCATAACCCTTAACCCTTAACCAGAAGGCAGGGCATAACCTTAACCAGAAGGCAGGGCATAACCTTAACCAGAAGATAAGAATAACAGAATTCAATTATTTTTAATGCAAAAAATGCCCAATTTACCAACATAAAACATTCAAAAACTGAGTTCAATGAGCCGAGTAACAGAGTGAGTATATAATTGTGGATATATATATATATGTGTACTTTTGGGGCGGCCGATTGCCACCAGACGCGCAAAAACGAGGTGCACAATGCTATAACAGTCCTATATACAAAATTTCAACGTTCTAAGGCTACTCGTTTTTGAGTTCTGCGAGATACATACATATGTACGTAGAGACGCCACGAAAAAAAATCTCTTCTCAATCTATTTTAAATTAGTTTTATAATTGGTTTTGGGATACGAGTCCTTTATTCTGTCCTTACGTACAGATATCATACAAAAATATCGTTAAATTGCATTCGATAGTGGTCAAAATGGGTATTTTTGTTGAATCATACAGGAATTTTTTGTGATTACAATAATTCCTTTACTTCGTACAAATAAGTAAAAAGAACGAAGAGCTTGATAGTAACCGCTTGACAGAAAAAAATAGCTTGACAGAAAAAAAGTGCTTTAAGTCGGATATTACAACTGAAACTTTTGATAATACCTGTTATCTTACATTTATTTCAAAAAACAACATAACTTTTGAAATTGTGAAAAAAAAAGCATTTTGGGATATCTGAACTGATTTTTATTCCATTCTTCGTCAAGATGTCCCCACTTCCTTTTCTAGGAAACCAAGAGTAATCGAATCGATAATATTTACGCACAGCGCTCCAATTTACCTGAACGCTCTGTAAAGCAAAAGGCTATTTTATGCATCTATTTAGCACCAGGTAGGCTGTTATTCTACACTCATGTCCATAAATTAAGGATAATTCGGAGTCACGCGGAAATCGAACTCTAAAATAAATATAGCACCTGTAAAATCACTACACGCATCTTCAAGAATCATATGCAAATTTCAGGAAGTAATCAGATGACACCGATGGTACGTCACAATGACGAGAGTGTAAGAGAGTGATATATAAGGAATACAGGCAAAGAAGTAAAATTCGCGGGCGCTTTATAAGCATTTCAGTGCAATAACCGAATAGTTATGACACAAAGGATGCATTTGGATGATTTTTTACATGGTAAAATTATCGGCCGTCTGGAATGTGGGCGTACGCAACTGGAAGTATCAGACAAACTTGGAATTGCCCAGAGTGTCATCTCCAGGCCTTGGCAACGATTCCAAGATGATGGGAATGTGAGTAGACGTTACACCACAGGTCGCCTCAGAGTTACAGCGCCGAATGAGGACCGGTATTTCGCAGTTACTGCCAAAAGAAACAGGCGGAGCACAGCCTCAGACCTGTCTCGTCAGCTCTCTTCAGCCACTGGTACAACAATTTCAAGGCAGACCGTGTACAGACGCTTAGGGCAGATTGGTCTATATGCTCGTAGACCTGTCAGATGCGCTCCACTTACTGCAACTCACTGTCGCTTGCGGTTAGCCTGGAGTAGAGAGCATGCATTGTGGACACCGCAACAGTGGGCTTGTGTGATGTTTTCCGACGAGTCCAGGTTTAGCTTGCAGTCTGATTCTCGCCGGACTTTCATATGGAGAGCTCCAGATACGCGTTACCACTAAGAAAACATCATTAAACGACACCGTTACGGTGGTGAAAGAGTGCTCGTTCGGGGTGGAATTATTCTGGGTTCCAGAATTGACCTGCATGTTCGAATTGGAACCATGGCAAGCCAAATCTATCGGGACGTCATTCTGGAACAACATGTACGTTTGTTTCGGGGCGCCATGGGCGCACAGTTTGTGTTTATGGATGACAACGCCCGTCCTTATCGTGCAAACATCGTAAGCGAATGCCTTCAATCGGAGGATATCACCCGTATGGACTGGCCAGCATTCTCACCGGACTTGAATCCAGTAGAGCACGTGTGGGACATACTTGGCCGACGAGTTGCAGCCCGTCAACCTCCTCCTACATGTCTACCGGAACTTCGGAGAGCATTGCTTTTTGAGGGGTGTAATATTCCCTAAGATCAGATCGATAATTTGTTACTCAGCATGCCTAGGCGTTGTACGGACTGTATTGCATCGTCTGGGATATATACAATGTATTAACAATCATACCAACCATGTAATATTGGTTTTTTGTAAATAGGTTTGTTTTTTGTAATTTGCTCCAGGGAGAAAAAATCGCTAATTTTTTTAATAATATCAAACATATAGCATCTTTTTTTGCTCTTTACCTTTTGTTTAATAAATAAGCTTTACAAATAAGTCAAATTTGTTTTGCTTCTAACTCTTCCTTTGCCTGATTTTGCATTATCCTTAATTTATGGACATGAGTGTATATCCTCATCTCTCCGTTGAATCATTTTTGCGGTTCACAACTTTTCAAATCAAAAGAACATCATAATGATATGAGGATTTCGAAATGCCGATTACGATTAAAATAGATGTTGAAGCACAAAATAATAGAATCTTGCAGTCAGGGCAATAGACCTTTATATTCCTAATTAAAGAGAAAAAAATACAACCCTCTTCAAATACATCTGCATTTTCCTTGCAGTGGCCGCAGTGGGAAAACTCTTGTCCAATCACTATGCAGGATTAAAACAAAGCGCCCTGAGATTATAAATATTCCAGCTATGATATACGCACTCTCTTCCACTACCTACGCTTGCTTGCTAAAGGACATCTCTTTGTTTGGCTATTTCCATTCATTGTTAAAAATGTAATACGTCATAGTTAAAACACTGGGGTACAGACTGCCCCTATTGAGCAGTTCCAAGTCCTGCGTCTGAATAAAGTAACCAGCAAGTAAAAAAGAGTTGTTCGGATTATCAAGTGAGTTGTGATTCTTCCAAGGTTACATCTGGTAAGACGCTACCAGTATGTCCTCCAGTAGACTGGACTTAAAAGCTTAAAGATAATAATGAATGGTAATTTTTAAAGCATTTCTTTTTTATTCATTTATTGTTGGTTATTAATACTATTTTTCACTGATCAGTTATTTTATTTTTTTTATCTTTACTGTCACTTCTCGTTTCCGTTTGCCTGCCAGAAGGTAAATCAGGTCGATAGAGACAGTATTTAGAGGAAGGTTTCGGGAGTTTAATTCAGAACGTATTTTCGAGGCCACGTTGCTAGCTTACTTAGCTAAGATAAGATTGTAGTGTTCGGCTTTGAATTTTAATTACTGATATTTAAATTGTTACCCCGGTAAGAAGTTTTGAGCAATTGAAATTTGTAGGGATTTATATTTATTTTAAATACCCAGTTAAATTTAAATTTAGGTTACTTTCCTATAAGCCTTCATTCCCCTAATTGTCAGTGCCAGAATATTTAAATTTGGTAGCGCGCGTAAAGAATTCAAATTGTACCAGTGGGAGAAAAAGTTTAAATACCGACATTCCAGTAGGGAGAATTAGAAAGAAACTGGGAAATCTTTGTGTGTGGTTGTACGCAAGCTTCCGCTTAGCAGTTATTGCTGGTTAGCCGTGGCTTAATAGCTATTATCTTGCTGCCACTAGACTCATCTACGCGCTGTAGGATACAGGATTGTATGAGCCCTGTAGTTTAATTCTACTACTTATGAATATCTCCAATTTTGAGTTTTGATTCTTCTGTTTTAATTACCACCCAAGTAGAGGGTAGTATGTTAGTGTTAAGTTGACGCATTGCAAATAATTTAAAGAATTTAATAAACGGTAGTTTTAACCCTCCTTCTGTGTAATCACTAGTTCTCCAGATTCTACACAACAGGTAGACAGAAGAACCTTACAAATTTACTATTTCTTTACATTACATCGCCAGAAGCGGTTGACTGAATTGTAAGCATGAGTTGTGCATTTAAGTTCTGATTTAATAACTTAGTCTCTGCCGTGACCTTCAGACGCAGCGGTAATTCGAGCCCAGTCTGTTAAGAAACTGTACTTAGTTTATGCTACCAAATCAAGTCAAACTTTATAAATTATTATCACTATCTTACAATTTTATATGTAAATATATTGTTAATTTAATAAGATTCTTCGACACGTTTTCTAAATTTGCAGTACAATATCAACTTAATTTATGCTGAAATATTTTCAGAAAATATTAAGCAAATCTTTTGTATCAGAAACAAAATACAAGCAGATTTGTAGAGGAAACTAGATAAATTTGTTGCAGAAGAAGTTCTTTAAAAAATGTGTTCTAATAATAAAACTTTCAGTAAATCTCTTCGGAAATGCAATGTTGATTTTGATCTTATTTATGGTTTTCTGCTGTATGAGATGATAATTGCATTACTTTTTCACATAATCCTTTGGTTTAACAGATCCGTTTCCTTTTTATTCTTTCGCCATGGTATGATATATTTTCCTGCTTTATTGAAGTAAAACGATTTCCAGTAATTCTTGTTTACAAATATTTTTTCAGTTTCTGCCTACAATCCAAAACCATCATCAGAATCCCAGTGCTCTTTATTAAGTTTCTTTCTCTCATATTCTGTCAGCAAGTCATAGTTGTTTAACATCAAAATCTGAAGAGACTTTAAGGCATGGTACTTTACATTGGGGTTCTTGTGGGACAACAGATGCAACAAGGCATCTTTGCCCCCCAAATGCTCTACTACTTTTTTGCCTCTGGCATAATGTGTCATATATTCTCCTAAATCGTGGCTTGCCACACATAAGATGACGCTATCTTGGCTAGTTTCTAGTAGAGAGATAAGTATCTTGAGAATTTCGTACCTTTTCTCGTTTAGTCTTTCTGCGTTTTTCTCCCAGAAGTGCTTGCTAGTGTGCACCACACTCCACTCTAGTTGTCCAGATTTCACTTCTAAATAATATTCATCAAAAGAGGTCAGATCTTGCAGATATTTGATCAAAATCTTTTTCAAGATCTGAAATATACAAGAATTTTAAGACTTTAAAGATCTTAAAGTGGTTAAGAAGACAGCATTTAAAAGAGATACGATTTTCTAGATAGCAGACTAGAATTATGTATACCTCTTTATATGATGTTTAGTAAATGTTTTGAAATTAATATAATTTCTTTATTTGCTCACTGATTTTTTTCAAAAGCTATTATTGATATACATTGTAGTGTTGCAATACTGTTTTTCACAATTTAAAAACTTCCTTTATCGCTGTCGACACATTTCTTAAACGAACTGGTATGTCTATTGGTACAGCAAGGTCTTTTAGAATATTGCTGAGCTATACCAAAAAATTATTCACAACACTGTGGTTTGTGGAACATCGCTTAATAATTTCAAAACACTTTTCGGAAAAATTTTTTTAGCATCATGGCTTGTGGTACATTAGTTTGAGCGTATCAAACTGTAAAAAAAAATTTTTTCTCATTTTCAGTTCATTCAAACTGTGTGGTTTTCTTTGCTGTATGTTCTATGGGCCATTTTCGTAAATAAGACAGCAGAAATTCGGATTTGACTGGTTATTCGTGTTTTCAAGGCCAGCATATCCATAAGTTTGGGAAACGGTCAATATAGATTACAGTGGTTCCCAACAGTCTTCGATGTGGTCAAAGAAATTGTAAAGGTGTCAGTGATGACGAGGGTGGATTAGGGTTCGATAGCCGGCTGTGCACTGGCAATTGATCGGCATAATGATCTCACTGATTACAAAAAATTATTAATATAGTAAAACTGATGATTGTTTATTGATATAAAGTTACTATATCATGCAACAAGAAATAATGTAAAACAAATATAAGGGAGAAATATACAAAAATATTTAATATATTTTAAAAATAAATGATACTTTTATAAAATATCTGAATTTTTAATGTAAAAAGTGCAACAGAAAAAAGAAAAACGCAGAAACACAAGAAAACACAACCAGAAAAATATGGAGAATGCAAAACTTTCTTAAAAGATATACAACACCACCAACCAGGCATCCGACCTAAGGGACAACCGAACGGATTGTTATATACAAGCTACTTATAAAATTTAAAAGATTTTAATGTTTAGTTCCAAGACATTGAAAATTTGAAAGTGCCAGCATGGCTCATAAAAGGGCTGAACTGCGACATACGTAAGAAGAAGTAAATGCTGCAAAGGAAGATGTTCAAACCATGGAGGTAGGAAGTAAGAAGAGGCCCCTAACCGGTTTTCTCCATACACTGCTTTGAAGCACTGGCGATCTCTTCGAGGAGGCCAAAACATTCAATGATTTACCATTAAGATCAATGGGTTTTGATACAATCGGATATAAATATAGGTATAAATGTATATATTTTCTTTTTCTACAATATTTCAGTTCTAAGTACCTGAAAAGAATACATTTTTAAACAGCATATCATTCTGAACGGAATTAAATGCTTTACTTTTCACAGAACAGTTTGCTCAGAACGGTTTAATTTGAATGAATTATTTTCACGAGTTTTCGTTAATTACATTAGAAAAACAAAATTTAAGGTAATTCGATTTTATTCGATTTAATTTATAAATTCTTAATTTATAGCTTTTTACAGAAAAAGTTATATACGTAAAAAAAAAGCTTTTTTTCTCTTTACACTACATGTATACATACCTGAGGTAAATAAAATGGAAATATTTAATTAATTAATTCGTATGCTTCAGCTGAAGAGAACTGAATTTTAAAGCAATTATTACAATACGTTTTTTAAAAATTGTTTTATTAAAAATTTTTAGAGTATTAGTACTGTCTTATATTCATTGGTATTGAAAGTTTAGAGCCGGAAAACTCCCAAAGTCTCATGACATGTACGTACATTCACATAAAAGTGAAACGAAAAAAAATATTTTTATATATATATATACAGGGAGTATATTTTAAATTCGTATTATATTAAAACTTTCAAAATAAATTCTTGAGGGGAAAATTTAAATAAATAAGAGCATAAATAAAACATTAAATTTAATGCACACAATAATAGAAATAAATTTTAAAACACAAATATAGCTCAATTGGAACACGTAGCTAAGAAAGTTGCAAACAGGGTGGAAAAAGAGTATCAGACCCAAAAAGACACAGTTCGCTATCCTCAGTTTTACCACTACGCTGTCACTACACTGACGTGTTTAGCAATTTTGGCTTATATACACTATCAAGTTAATGAATTCATAAAACTAAATTTTTTTGGTCCTATTTCAGTGTGCTATCGTCTAAAAAATTCACCACAGTTTGTTCTTCAGCTTCTAGAACATATCTCACAAAAACATTATTTTTTAAAGCGGCGTTCCGACTGAAGTTAAATGGACTGCTAAATACATATTCCATGTGCTTACAGATATATGTTAGCCAAAAAAGGTATATTTGTAAATAGTGAAATACAAATCTAACATACTCTTTAATGCAGTGGAATATTTAAAAGGATGTTAAATTTAATTTACAATTAACTTTTTCAGTTTTTACCTGTTTCAACAGGAAAAAATAACAAATCTTTTCATGCCATTGCTTATTTGCTATAGTAATCTGATATAGTCAGACTTTCATTATCATTAAAAGTAAATGTGTATGCAGAACTAGGAAATAATTTTCCGGACTTCTACGAGCCAGAGTCTTGCTGCTTGTTCACTTTATAATATATATGAATAGGCTAGTCTAATTGCATTTTATTTTAGTTCAGCATTGTTTCAGTTAAGCTAGAAGTGTTAGCTTATGTAAACTCAAATGTTACTTCTTTCTGAGCAAATAAAACGGCTATTTACACCCTTCTTATGATTTTGTCTGCCTGCAGTTCAGGACACAGGGATAATTCCTCTACAGTCTTTCTAGAGCTTATGAATTTATGCTACCAGAGCATGTAAGACTCTATAAATTTATTAAAGGAAACAAGAAGCAGGCGAAATATTTTTGAACGAGGTAATCTTAAACAAATTAAGCAATTTTATGGAAAATATTTGAGAAAAGGGCATCAATACATTAAGTGTAGCCATCACAATTTAAGTCGAACTTTTATGGAATTAGAATCAATCTAAAGGGTTAATGAGTTTCTCGCCACCGCAAATATCGTCTGTGCAAACAGTTCGCGTTGGCGTGTTTAATCATATTTTGTCAAACGATTTTAGGCATTTGAAAGAAACAGATTTGCTTTAGAATACTGTGTTTTGAAATTTGTAAAAAAATATCGTTATCAGGAAGTACAAGGTGTCTGAAATGTTTGGGTGGTGATTACTACCAGCACTAAAGGTGCTGCTTTCATGTTTTTTCTTCTAACTTCTTTAGAATATTCGTTACAACCAGACGGGATTTTGTTTCTGAAAATTTGTTTATATTTATATAATTATAAATAATAATAATTCAAAAAATAATTAAGCATAAATACAATAAATACTTTTTTCAAACTTACGTTCGTATTCTTATATTAATTATTATTTTTAATTATTTACGTGAAATTAGTTGTATTATAATCATGTTGTATGCTGCATATTATAGAAAAAGATGTATGGGGGGGATTAATGAAGAAAAATCTTTTAAAAGGGGTCAATACAAGAAAATGTTCAGAATCTCTGACGTATGCAGTTGCAAAACATATTCTGCAAAATGTGGCTAAATATCCTTTATCCATCATAGTGAAATAAAAAAAAACTTTTAAAATTTCCCGTACAGAGATAACGTAAGAGTATAGCGATTCTCTTAGGCCACTCTTATTCGTATATCTTTAGTGTAGTAGATTTTTTATATACTTACCTTAAAATCTTCTATGTATTCTGGGTCATTGAAAATTTTAACTCTGTGTTCTAAGACTTCAAAATACTTGAAAATCTTACACTGGACTAACATGAGAGCATTGTGTTTACGCACTCCTTCTTCACGAGGTTTCTCCAGCATGTTCCTAAACACAGCTAGGATCATTCGAGGAATCTTTAGTATCTCTCCAGGACAGCGTTCTAGGAGCTCTACCAGTATCGGAATAGTACCATAACTGAGGGAAAATATATTGCGGTTAGGTCTTTGGGGATTTCAGTAAAACAGCTGAATGGTGACATAAACTGGTATCTTTGAGTTTCAAAAAACGCGAAAGAGAAAAATGTACGTATCAGTGTACTATCAAGAGCTATTTTCGTGGACAAAACGTATAACATAGCTAACACTACGCTAGCCAACATACATAAATGCAATTTTAAGAGAAGTACACTGAAACGCTTTGAAGATTGGTGTGTTCAGGCATATCGAGTCATTCTGAACTTCAAAGCATCTGTCACTTTTGACGTTTTGTACAGTGCCAAAGAAGGAGTTTAAAAAATGCATGAACATAGCGAGAAAAGAAAAGAGGGCAGTTTTATATCTCCCGTTCTACTGGGCCGATAGACGAAGTTCAAATTGAGTTTTTCATGTCTCGAAAGCGCGACTAAGGGTATATATTATATTTATATATAGTATTGTTCTAACATAGATATTTTGACACAAAATGGGAATTTTTTCTGAAATAACATCCCAGTTTGATTCCATATTTCGATTCTAAGCCTCAAATTATGCCTAAATAATAAATTTTTTAAAATTTGGCGCGAAATTTACGGAGAAATTCAAACATTTATCTTGGCGCATTTTTTTCAGTTTGCGCCAAGAATAATTCACTTGGCGAACTTCTTAATATATGGCAACCTATTTTCCTTTCCCTTCCACTGTACAGAAGCGGAAAAAAGTCACATCGTTCCTACTTTTTTACATTGTGCATAAGCGGAAATATAAAGTCACATCGTTCTACTTTCAAATAATTTTAACGAAGTGCCTAAACCGCATTTGATGTTATTATCGCTTTCAACAAATATGCCAAATTTCAAAACGCGTCAATATATAAATTCACGTATAACTTCGGAAATTTTGAATAAAAAACTCTAATTTTTTGCAGGTTTGCTTAGAAGTACATCTACTTTAAGATGATGTTAAAAATTTTATAGATTATAATTCAGAATGTTTTCGAAAAATTTATAAAAAGTATTTAAAAATACAAATTTTAAAAATAAGTCATAAAAAATGGGCGAATGTTATTTCGAATGAACCTTAATTTCGAAATGGGAAAGGAAGAATCCAATATGTTTAATAAAAAAAAGAGATATTAGTAAATTTATACCAAACTCAATTAATACTGAGGAGCTAAAACTTTGAGAGCTAATTTTTTAAAACTACTCTTGCGATTTTTACAAAACTAGGTCATTTGGCATAATTTGAGTCGTAGAATCGAAATATGGGAAAACATTGCCATGTCATTTCAGAAAAATTCCGATTTTGTGCCCAAAAACCTGTATTAGAACAACGCTATATAAATCTAATACATATCCTAAGTCTCGCTTTCGAGACGGGAAAAACTCAAGTTGAACTTCGTCAATCGTCCCACTCGAACGGCAGATATAGAACTGTTCCAGTTTTTTTCGCAGTGTACGTGGAAACATCAAAAAAGGCAGAACAGAAGTATTTGCGTAGTGGCAATTATAGTACTTAAAATGAAGAGAAAAGAATTTGAGCTTTTTTAATGATTAGAAATGTTTACTTGGGGACATTGTGACATCTAAAAGAAAGAGGAATTATAAAGGCTATATAATAGCAATTACATAGGCTATATATATAGTAATTATAAAGTCGAAGCATCGAAGTTCTTAAATACTGAAGTTAATATACATATCTGAAATATGAAAAAACTTTTAAGTACACAGTTGCTCACAGTTCGTTAACAGAAAAAGATACATTTTGTTTAATAAATTTGGCAAATATATCGTAGTTTCGGTTCTGGTTTAAAGTTTTAGATATGTGTCTTAAACCCATGGTAGCAGTTAAAAAGAAAATTACAAAAAGATTTCAAAAGATCGTTATAACATTTCAGCATATGTATTCATTCCTTTTGCAACATTCAAAAGAATTCCTTTTGGAACTCATTTTTTAATTTTGAAAATGTATCAGTAATTAAATAAAATATGACGTAATGAGTATTCTTCCAAGAAATCGAATTTTTTCTAAATAAAAGTATTTATTTAATAACAGTTGTGTTATTAATCTTTAAACGAGTACCTATGATAGCGTCGATGAAATTAAGGAAATTCTTTATAAGATTTACTATTGTCTTTCATTGATCAACTAAAATTTCAAAGAATTTTTGTAACAAATATATCACAAACTAGTTTAAAATATGTATTTCATATTTTATTGCCGAAATGATGCAATTATTCAAGTACTAATTCTGTAGCTCATGTTTCATATTAATCTCGCTCTGCAATAAATATGAAGAAGGTGCTAAATTTAGTGACTAAAGTTAATATGGATATTTCTTTATAGCGTTACTTGAACAATAATTCGGAGATTTGTCATGAGTATTATTGAAGCTTTTAATGACTGGTGGTATGTATTCCAAATAAATCCATTATCTAGTCATGCGCAAAATTTTCAGTCAATCAACTAAGTCACCTTCATGTTTATGTGATTGAATAAGAACCATCCAAAAACACTTTTCATTTTTTTAAATATATTATTAGGATTGAAGTCGACTCTTTTTGTAAGAAACTCAGATATGATCCAGATAAAGTTTCATTTTTAAACTTTTAGGATTGGGATTTCAAATGGAACGATATGTAATGTAATCTCCATAATGACTGCTCCAGAAAGACCTTGGGATTCACGACAGTTCTTTAAATTGTGGCATGGACGATTAAGTATCTTCTTATTACTGTTTAAAATGCTCGAAATGTTTCCATTATTCTCAGGAAGATAGAAATATAAACTCATAATAGAAATAAAACGCAAATCAAGCAAATCATTTCCGATGGAGAATTTTCGTAAACTTCTTTAATCCTTTACACTCCAATAATCTTTTCAGAAAGTGTGTGTTAAGTATGAGACAATATTTTCCATTCTTTTGATACTGGTGTAAAATAATTTTTTTCATTGAAATATTATCATTTTATGAAATATAATGTCATCGAGGCTGATAAGTAACTGAAATTAAAAACCTCAGTTTGTTTCCTGGATTCCTAGGATGAAAATAGCTGATTTTCTATGTTACTTTATGAACGCAATGAATTGTGATCCTTGTGGTTATATTACGGTACTGAAACCAAATAAGTACACAAGAGTCATGATTAAACTACCAGGAATATGTCTGCAAGATTTTGCAAGTAAAAAAAAAAGTAGTCTTGGAAGTTTATGACAATAATTTGTATCCTTTAAAATTGGTATCGCCATAAATCAGAAAGAATTTCTAAATAATTTTTAAATGCACTGTTTCTCTAGATCAAATTTCTACAAGAACCGTTTTGAAAATTAATAATTTATTTCAAACTAATATCAAACAGCCAAGCAAACCATAGTTCTTTGCAAAAAAATAAGTAAATAAATAAATAAATAAAAACTGCTTTAAAATTTCAGGGTGTTTAAATGATATTAAAATTCAATCACTCCATCTAATTTTTAATATTATATACTGGTTGTTAAAGTTGGTGCTTTTGCTCATGAAACATTCGGTAGACGTCAGAAATCAGTATTGGACTGATTTGCCGCGAAACAGAAATTTGCAACAGGCGATTAACAGCCGACTTAATGTTGAACAGAAGGGAAAATTTGTAACGTCTTATGAAGAAATTAGGAGCATGGTGGCGGCATAAAGGCGTTTTCTTGCACACTTTGGTACAAAAGGAGATTCTTGCAAACAGATTATTCACAGATTGTCTCAAAAGTTGGAAGCCATTAGCGTTGTGTTGGAGAAGAATCGAGTCAAATCAGTTTTCTAAGCGTTACGAAGGCGAAGAAGCAGCGCCCTTCGCGTAGCCAAATATTAATCCGTGCGACTTCTTTTTATTGGATATTTTGAAAATAATAAAAGAAATATTTGCAATAAAATACTTGCAAGGAAGCCTGCTAATGTACCGCAATTCTAGATTCTTATTTTGCAAATGTACCGTGCAATTTTTGAAGTGGTGTGCCGAAAGGTCGTCAGAAAGCAATGATTCGCTTGCAAGAAATTTTGAAACAAAATAGTCGGTACATTGAACACATTCTACTCTAAACTTACTTTCTATCCTCATACAGTTAATTACACACTCACTTGTAGCATTTCGATGATGAAAGCTTGTAATAAACAAACCAACATCTTGTGAGCCACGCTGTATGTACGAGTATTTCCGGTATTTTGTTAAGTTTTGTAAGAGGAGGCTATCTTTTCATCATAAATGGCCATTATGTCAGAGAACTTTTAGATCATAAATGCCCATTGTATCTAATAACTTTACATCATAATGCCTATTATAGCTTAGAAACATTTACAAAGATAGAACTCCGTTGGAAATATGAGCCCAGAACTTTCTTGCTGTCTAGCGATTAAACAATTCTTTATGTTTGATACAAAGCTTGTCCCGACCAAGTTAAATGTCGGCGGGTCTGCTATCATAACAAAAATTCTTTATTTTGATACCACTGCAAACGTTTGGTAAACATACACATATTATACGTTTTTAGTTTCCCGAATATTACATATATTTTCGGAATTATGCTAAGCGTGAAAACATTTAGTCACTAGACTTTTATTTCGTACTTTAGTAAAACTTACGCAGCTTATAACGATTCTGAGTGTGCAATAATATCACCCTCATTTTTCCCGATTTTGCGGCGATTCCGAAATGTACGATTCTGGAAAAAACTCTTTTAAATATCTAAAAAGACTTCTAATGACATAAGCTTCTTATATCACGCATTTTTTTTCGACCCTTAAGGAGAATTTTTGTAGCTTTAAAATGCTCTCACAACCATGTGAAATTCAAATATCTGTGATAAATTTGTAGTTGTGATGCATCGATATATAACTTTCTCTGTTTTTTTGTTTGTTTGTTTTTTGTTTCAATATTTTCGTTTCGACACTTCTTTTCCTTTCACAAAGTGTTATACTATTAAAAACGTTTCTTGAAAGATGATCAAAACCGCTGCGACAAGCGTGTGTATACTAAATGTTAGTGTTATCGCCACTCGTTTTGGAATTAGGGCGTCGGGTGCCATCTGTAATTATTATTGTGAATTAGTTCCTCTTGGTCTCCGCAGTTCGGTGTTAATGACGATATTCGTCAAGAGAGGGCTCTTGTGAAGGACGCTATCCTTAGCTGCTCTGCTTCATGACTGCTGAATTTATAACTCGGAACCACATGGCGCTGAAGCTAATCGTTCCATAGCTGAATGCTGAAACCGATCACTTCAAAAATAGCTGTCTAGACGCGATATACAGGGTGTTTAAGCACAACGGTTACACATACTTTCAGAAGAGACGCACACTAAGCCTGTAGTGGGAGGGGGCACCATCATGCTGAAGCCATATGACAGAATGCGTCACAGCGGATATGTATGCATCGTTCAATAGCTGTGGCAATACTTGCTGAAGAAAGATGAGTTTACACTTGTCAGACGGGGTAACAAGTATGGCCCGACGAGGAGGTCCCCGACGATGCCAGCCCACACATTAAATTAAAATCGTCTCGGGGCTGCAAGGGCTTTGCGTGAGCTATGGTTGTTCCTCTCCTTCCTTTCTTGTGTTTTGTGTCTCATTACCGCCCAGAAAAGAGTTTCTGACCTTGCATTGCTACGTGATTTTCCAGCCTCTAGGTGTACTATATCTCTTCTGAAAGTTTGTAACCGCTTTTCTGAAACACCCTGTATTTGGAGAGCTGTCTTATCTTTGATGCGAGCTATGAGGTGCACTGCATAACACCTATGATATATTAGTAGTAAAAATCGACTAAAAGGTGTTCTTTGCTCAACTTGTAAAATCTGATATTTCACTGAGGTTTGAACCACTGTCTTCCGTATGCATT
>KK118468.1:323346-346818 GCA_000611955.2 Stegodyphus mimosarum
GCAGGAATGAATCCAAGAGCAGAATGGTAGCCTGAGATGTTCAGCGATAGCTCAAAACACCTTACCAAATCTTCAAGTGCAACATTAAAATCTAAATCCTTTCAGTTTTTTTCTTTATCACGAACGCATGTACGCAAGTAAAATTAATTATTTAAAAACGCAGGGCAGGGAACCATAACATAGACAACCGTACCACCATTTAGGCATATCGCTTGATTGTTCATGATGTGCGGCTACCTACTACCGGCTATCCCAAGAGGGACCGACCCCAAGCTGCCATTTATTTAAAAATTTAACTTTTACAATTTAGAAATTCTACATAGACAGTTGCTTTCACATAAACATTTTTTTTTAATTTACATATGCATACAAAAATTCCAGGAAACATATTACGTTAGCATGTTTTTGTAGTAGGATAGGTATCATTAGTTCAGAAATATGGAAAAGTTTGCAAGAGTTCTACATACTCAGTATGTCTTGTCGTTATCGAGAGTGATGATTATGTGGCTTTGAGATAATTACAATTTGTGGAGAGATATTTTATGAGATTATCTAGTTTATAACGAAGAATTTTACTTTTCAGTAATTTAGAGAACCAAAGTTGAGCATTGTTTAACACTGTTGAGCATTGTTGAACCAAAGTTGAGCAATTTAAAAACGTAAACGAAACTCATCAAAAAGGAAATCTGTAATATCATATAATTACACGGTGCTCAGAGTCACACGACTAATAATTAAATATTCTGCGCCATCGAAAAATCGTCACCTATAAAAACGGAGTTAGTATTCTATTATATAGTTTTGCAGCTCGTGCTTTTACACAATTGAAGCACTGTATGTAACACACTGTTATATAACACAATTATATAATCAAAGCCATGACGAGCGCTTACATTACCAGCATGAAAAAACACTATGTCCATAACTGGATCAACAGTTAGGCAAAACAAGCAAGTGCTTAGGGCATCAAAGAAAGGGGAACTTCAAAAAGGTGGTGAAATACTCAAAATGAGGCACCACAAAAAATTCTATTGCCGGTTCCGCAATGGGACGTACACTAGGTCCCATTGCGGAACCGGCACTAGAATTTTTTGTGGTGCCTCATTTTGAGGTCGAGAGCCTCATTTAAACCAAGGTCGAGAGAAAAGAAATGAGGGCAAAACAGGCGTAAATGTTATAAGGTATTTTCTCTCTCCTTTCTGCATGCATTCGTGTTGTAACAGCAGCACACTCGACGCGTATTCGAGAGGTCCAGGTTCGAGTATCGGCGAGGGCATTGTTCATTTTTCAGGCTTCCCGCATTAAAAATAAGGTAATATATCTACAGTATAAGTGGAGGCAACCATATCTTTAAAGTACTTAAGGCCTCTAAAATTACTATTAATCCGGCTCTGACTACATTATTATATAACAGACATAAGGCAGTTCTTAAGCCCCAGTTTTTTAAGTAGTGGAATTAGCAAACACAGAATGCTGATTGCATAATTAGATGACAAAGACCATGAAGAGCACTTACATTTCCACTAATAAATTGGACCACATTATTATCTGATAAACAAAGGGCTAAACATTACTTTTTCAGCCAGATGGGATAGAAACGTACAGAATCCTAATATCACAATTAGATGACGTTTACATTTCCACTAAGAAATATCACATGATTACCTGAGAGATCTTGTATCTAGATACTAGTTCGTATATCGAGGCACTAGTTTTCAGACAGGGCCAGCTCTTGAGTCACTGCAGACGCGGCAAATTTCTGAGTCGCAGAGTTTGAACCTAGCCGATAAATCTTGCTTCGGCGCCAGTATCACAGTTAGAGACTAGGCGGAGGCTTACATTTTCGGCAAAGAGGAATATCCCATCATTACCTGATAGATGTGAGGTCTTACCTTAAAACCAGTTTTTAAGTCATAAGGATTAATCTAAAGCAAGTGCAGCATAACCTTTGCCTTGTTAGACTGGCAAAGGTTAAACGGCTTTGCATCATTATACTGATCTCTTGTGGAGCTTTGCAGAAAGTCGAGATTCTGTAGTGTCACGTATAACAAGGGTAGAAGAAGTATACATTCTAGTTTGCTGTGTTATATCAGCTGTGTTTTCCTTGACTGGCAAAAAAAAATGATTTTGAAAGTAAGTCTAGAGACTTAATGCAGGCATCTGTCTTTAATTTTCTGTCTTTAATTTTCTTTGCTGAAACTTCGAGTCATTAACATAGATACAAAATTCATTAATCCATTGCTATATAGTTCTTCTGATGCTAAATATAATAATTTCAAAACCTAATGTTACAAACAAATTAGTAGGTGGTGGTGGGGTGAAATATTTTTCAACACTTAGAAGCTCTTTAGAAGTTATAAAGTCTCCAAGAAGAAAAATATTTTTATGTTTGTATAGCCAAATAAGTGAACCATCTAGTAATCATTCTGTAATTTTTCATATATTTCACTTTTCTTCCCTTTCTGGTCTTCTTGATCACATGAAGATGTCCCTGGAGGCTAGCATTTTTTCGGGTTATTGTTCCAGTTAAGGTTTTGTATTCTTAAGTCTGGTGCGGGATTTATCATAGGAAAGCAGATTTCGGAACCAGTTATGATTCATGTTTGGTTTCATCTTTCTGATAATGATTAGAAACGCACAAATGCGCTTCATCCTCTTTTACATACATCGCTGATTGTTCGATATTTCTTTGCGTTTATTCTTAATTCTTTAGTTTCGCTTCAGATATAGAAATCTTTTAAGGATTTTTTTTTTTTTTTTTGAGTTTTTCAGAATACTTTCACCGGATCACCAAACCACGCCTGAAGAAGTTCTAATACATTATGTCCTAAAGATTGAATCTGTAAATGTTAGTTGAAAACAAAACAAAAAAAACAATGAATTACATCTACATTTAATGTTTTACTACGCTACATTTATTTTATCTGCTAAATTCAAGGAATTATTTATTTTATCAAGCATTTCAGTCTCGGCAGCGGTTAATACCCAGTTATTCAGGAAATGAAAAGATTTCTTAGAATAATTCTTTATATCCAATTTCTTGTGTTGTAGAATTTTCCAACAAGCATTTCAGGACTTTTTAGAAGCTTTTTGAGACTGAGGTTTGTAGGAAAATTTTGGAAAATAATTTTGTAACTCAGATGTTCTATCCCTAGTTACACCCACATACAGAAACAATTAAAAAATAGAAGTCAAAACACAGTAAGAGACACCACACACACACAAACGCAGTAAAAACGTAGTGTCGCCACATAAATTCATCCTTTTTACTGATTTCGATTACTGATTCGAAGTTAATGATTCAAAAAATAAAATGTAGAGAGTCGCTTTAATAAAATAACCTTTTATTTAAAACTAATAAAATATTAATGGACTTAAAGAGGCAAAACATTTTATCATATCGTTTTATGGGAACAAGAGATTAAATCATTTTCTTTGCAAAATTCAGTGGTAATTTTATACATACTTTATCCTCCAAGAGTTATCATTAGTTTGCCAAGTGAGCACAAGTTATAGAACTAAGGATGGAGTCTATCATGCAGTGTCGCATCAGAAAATTTGCGTTGAAAGTTTTGAATGAAAAAACTGCCGATAGGATGCAAGTATATTTGATAATATGTAGATATTAACATCCACATACAAATACATACAACTGCCAAAATTTTTAAAATACACGTAAATAAATTTAAACAGTGTTAGCAGAGTTCCGAAAAGCTATGTACAGTTATCAACAAAGTTTAAATATTTTAGTAGCCAGTGCAACAAGTTTCAAGGTTTTCTAAAATGTATATAAAATAAGAATTCGATTACGATTTCAGACATTATTAATTAAAAATTCTCTCTTTAAATTACACCAAATTTTATCACGTAACATTTCCTATATTATATCAACTAACATTTAAGGCGGAATCAATAAATGGCGGCATCTCCTGGAAATTACTTAAGCTAGTAAGAACATTTCTGTTTTCTAACTGGCGTACATAACTACCCTTGATATTTCGCATATGAAAATTCTTGGTATAACAAGCGCCAAATTTTCCTCCAATAACATATCGAATGAAATCAATAATTACCAGTAACATAATTAACCGTAATGTTATAAGAACCTACGGTGAAAACATTAAGAAACCTGTATTGTTTTGCAAATTTTCAAACTGAAATCTTCCCTCTTCTCACGCCTGCTTTCGTGAATCTGCTATCTATCTATCTATCTTTCACCATCGACGTCATTGCTGCAACTATTAAACATGTACGTTTGCAACTAACATAGAGGAAGTACGCGCCTCTTATATTCGTTTGTTTGATTAAGACAAAGCACTCGAGTGTTATCTGCCTAAGGGATGCCTTCGCGGAGGCATTTTTAAGGAAAGCAAGCTCACATCTATGTTTACATGGGGAAAACATGAAAACGCCCATACAAACCAGCTAGTTTCCTGGGACTCGAATCCCAAACCGAAATACAAGGGTTCAATGACTTTAACCGCTTGGAAGCTGGTTTATCGCTACCTCTTGTAACGGTTCAGCTGTTAATTACTGCTTCAGAAATCTATGTTTAAATACAAATGATCACTAAGCGTTCAACATAATCTTTTTTTTCTGCGTTACTATAACACACCGTATCCAAAAATGTCTCTACCCGGCCTTCATATTCGCAAAGTTGGTCATAGACATATAAAAATATTTTTAAAAATGCAAAGATGCATTTTTTGTATTAACTTTGCATAAAATATGAAAGCTAATTTTATACACGTTCTTCCGGTCTCTATACTTATATTCAGGAAGATGCTATATTCATTATAAAAATATAAAACTCAGAAGGCTTCACTCCCGTATGACCAAAACTGACAGAAATATTTAATTTCAGTATTTACGATTTTTGACATGTTTCTGAATTAGCTTTGAGTGGTCGGTTAAAAAATAAATAACTAAAATTCGAGATTCATTCTTTTTTGCATTTAAATGTCATTCAAACATATTCTTTTTTAATTTCTTACTGTTTTTAATTTATGATTTTGCTACATTTGGTATGCAGAAAGAAATTTCGCCCAAGTACTTTATAAGTTTCCAAACATTGAAAATGTATTATGACTATCATTATTCTCTTGCAGTTTTATTACTTTAGAAACAAAATGTAATAATCACTTTAAAAATCGTTAAACTAGTTTTTATAGTTTTCATTTTTAATTTATTCAAATAATGTTATGAGTTGGTTCCATATTGAAACACGCCAGTGTATTTTAAAATACGAATTCTGTGCAATTCTGTGAATAAGATCTCCATTTCGGAAGAAAAGAATACATTGGTCAATATTTTTTATAATAATCTGCCTAGAAATATTTGTTTCTTAACATATTAACAACAAAAAAGTTTTCTCTTAATTGAAATTTCATTTTTAACTGCGCACAAATGCAAACATTTTGCTCTTCAATTTCCGTACGGCGTCTGAATATGAACTGCAAACTTAATATCAAATGTCTCGATCAATTTTTGTCATAAAGAAGTCATACTTTTTGTATTTTATTTTTAATAACGAGTGCAAACTTTGCCTAAATACACTGCTCAACATTGAAAATGCAACACCAAGAAGGAGTGGTCAAAAAGTGATGAAACTTGGAAAAAAGACAGAGACAGCAAGCAACAATATGTGATCTTTATTTGATAATGATAACCAGAATACAGAGTGAGAACGGTGTCGGCTCAGTAGGATAGTAGTAGTAGTAGTAGTAGTATAGTAGTAATAGTAGTAACAAGTACTAGGGGCACCACTCCATCGCCATAGACAATTATGGTATCGCCCGCAATGTACTAACTATCTAGAGAACTACAGGCTCAGTAGAATGTAGGACCACCGCGGACAGCGATGCACGATGAAACACGTCTAGGCATAGAGTCAATAAGAGTGCGGATGGTGTCCTGAGGGATGGCTCTCTATTTCCTTTCAACCATTTGCCACAGTTCGTCTTCTGAATGAGGCAGGGGCAGAGTCTGTGAGGCAGGGGCAGAGTCTGTGGGGCAGAGAGTACGGTGGCCAGAAAACATCTGTATACCTTGCAGAGCATGTTGGCAGATGCGAGCACAGTGCGGTCGGGCGTTATCCTGCTGCAAAATTGCATTAGGCAGCCCCTGAAGGTAGGGGATTGCCACAGGGCGCAGTACATTATCCATTATCCAAGTATCGTTGGACTGTCATAGTGCCTTGAATACGAACTAGAGGTGACCTGGAATCGTTGGCAATAGCGCCCCAAACCAAAGCGCGGTGGGGCGTTCCCCAGTTACTGCCGGATTAAATCTGTCTCCACGTCGACGCCACACACGTATGCGGCGACTGTCATTGGATAAACAAAAGCGTGACTCATCTGAGAACACGACGTTTCGCCATTCTGTCATCCACATCGCTCCAGTCCGGCACCATTCTAAACGTTGGCGTCTATGCTGTGGGGTCAATGGCAGTCTTCTTAACGGACGACGTGAGTGCAGGCTACATTCAACCAATCGACGGGAAATGGTTCTTGTCGACACGGGAACATCCAGGGTACCTTGCACATGCTGCAGAATCGTGGTGCAAATGACTTGCGGGACCGCCACAGCTTGTCGGCGGATACGTCGATCCACGCGTGCTGACGTCACTCTGGCTGCACCTGCATCCCTCCTTTTTCCCACATTCCCTTGTTCCAACCATGTTCGCCATGGCCGATGCCCCGTGCTCGCATCCATGTGGGTATCAGCTGTGATTTGACGTAAGGACCAACCTGCCCTTTTCAGTCCGATCACCATACCCCTCGTAAAATCGTCTATCTGCTAAAAGTGCCTTCGTTGACGGCGGCCTGGCATTCTCTCCTATTACATGTATCCTCCGGGGCAAAAACCAACTTTCTTCGGTAATTCGTCTAGCAGATATAACAACACGAATATTGCCCATTTTGTACGTTCCTTCCCTTACTTCACGTGCGTCGGAGAGCTGCGCATTTCACATAATTCGCATAAGTCAATGATGTGCGTCTACTCTAAAATTTGCATAAATTTCTGACCACTCCTTCTTGATGTTGCATTTTCAATGTTCAGCAGTGTATAAGCACAGGGACTGGAAATACCTATCTATGCGTCATTTAAAACAATTTGTGTAATTGGAAGTAGTATGTGGATAACCAACGACTGCGGAAACGAAGGCCAGGCTTTCGTGAATACAATAAATACGGTTCTAGAGCTTATGCACATCTGGGTTATAGAATTTCTAAACATTATGTCGGTGTTTGTTCCTACGAATGAGAATGGCGGCTTGAAATGTTCTTGAATTCCTCATTCGTAGTTCGGATGATAGCTAATTTCCGTGGAAAACGATTCTACTAAGATAGCTCCTTCCTTACGATTAGGTTAGATAATTTACTGCTCAGCCCGCAGCAAATAACCTAACCTAACCATTCAAATATAAGGCAAATGCTGTTAACAAGTTCTTTCTATTCTTCGCTTTACTACGAATCTTAGTGCAGGACTTTTTTATACCGTGAGGATAAAATAATGCTATAGCTACGATTATTATATTAATCTTTAGAAATTAATTAATCATTAAATTAATCATATTTAAATTTTAAAACATTTTAGCATTCTTACATTATTTATGAGATTTGCTTCTGACATAGCATGCGAGCAAAATCTTGTCTTGATTTCGTTTTATAAAGGTTTTACTTCTGGGCGTTCCGTTTCAATAATTGTGCAGAATCGTTGTAGAAAATATTTAGTACGCAAACAAAGGGTCTTCTGGCTTATAGCCCTATCTCATGAAGCCCTCAGACAACTGTAGACCCTGAAACTCGGCTTCTAGCGGTAGCATACAGCTCACGTGAGAGCTGTGAAGCTGTGGCAGTTCCTGTGTCGCCAAGCTGAAAGCGACTAAATAGCCATCTTCATTCGTCGTTCTGGACCTTCGTCGACCTTGTCCAGATCTTCCGGATATGGATCCAGTGTCCTGAAACTGTTTCTACAAACTGATGACGACAATGTTCTGTAGCCACCTTCGCTTGCGATGGCCTGCCTACAATCTACCGACAACTCTCCATCACATTCCGTCATCCATACGTTCGTTGCTACTCATTTTACCTGATATTATATAAAATTTACCCAACTTTTGGGAGAAACACGGTGAATGTCTTCAACGAGTATAAGCACACAAATCGCCGAACGCCTCCCTAGCTCGCTTATATTCCCTCCATAATCATAACTCTGGAAACACGCACGTGTAATGCAAACGCATTCGACTCTGAATATTGCATAATTCTTTGGCACATTTATTGTATAATTCTAATTAATACCTTTGGTTCAATACGTTTCGTAGATATAATTTCAAAATTTTCTTAATTTTGCACACAAGTGCATATAAAATCATTATACGAAAGAAGAAAATAAATTGATTACCTTCGTATATGTACCAGTGATCTTCAAACTAGGGGTCACGAAAATGTTTCTTGGGGTCGGAAGTTTACTTAAAAGCTGCGTAACAGTATAATGTATTCCTTCCGCCTTCTTAGCGTCCTTCGTGGTGTAATTGACAGCACATTCGGCGCGTATTCGAGGGGTCCGGAGTTCGAGGCCCGTCGAGGACAATGTTTATTTCTTCGATTTTCTTGTTTCAAAAAATGGTAAAATGACTCTATAGAGGTGCCCTAACTGAAAAAGGAGGTGGGTGATGATTCTCCACCGCCAGAATTTGGCGATTGAGTCCCCTTATCCGCAACAGCCCTTTAAAAGGGGGAATATATAAGGTATTTCTCCCGCCTTCTTAGCATGCCTTCGTGGTGTAATGGTCAGCACACTCAGTGCGTATTCGAGAGGTCCGAGGTTCGAGTCCCGGCGAGGACATTGCTCATTTTTCCCGTCTTCTGCTTAAAAAATGACTTAATGTCTCTACAACAGGTCCAAAATATTATAAAATGCATATTTCTGAGAATTAGGGATCACAATACGGCCCCAGCATCTAAAATAGGGTCGCGATCCACAAGCTGTAGCTAAGGTTTTTAGCACCCGGGGACCACCAAAGATCTCGCGTCCCTCTTGTTTGCCAAGAATGGAAAGCATTTCATTCTAAAAATTCGTAACATCAGTTCGGTGCCTCCTGTATGCTACGCCCGGGAACAGATGTTCCTCCTTTCACCCCTTTACCTCTTGTTTGCCAAGAATGGAAAGCATTTCATTCTAAAAATTCGTAACATCAGTTCGGTGCCTCCTGTATGCTACGCCCGGGAACAGATGTTCCTCCTTTCACCCCTTTACCTACGCCCCTGTCGCGATCCTGAATGTTTGGGAACCACTAATATATAGCATATTGTTGATAAGTATATTCATAATAAAACCTCTTTTAAGTACACGAAAGAGGAAAACAAATTTTATCACTTTATAAGTAACATAAAGATCTAATAATTATATTAATATATTTAATATAAAAGTATTATTAAATAATTAATTGATATAAATTTTGTAAATAACAATAAACTAATGCAAATTTTAATATGCTATGTATAATAATAAAATAACATAAAAGTATTACATGTAAAAATTTTGATAATTTTTATATTAAAGGGACTATGCTAATCGCGGAGCTATAGAAACAATAAGTCATTCATTTCCCGAAGAATTAATCGGAAGATAGCTCAACTATATTCGAACTTACAATCTACTAGTTCACGGAAATTTTAATACTGCGGTAAAGGCACGAAATGATCGAGCTAGTAACTAGTAACAGCCCAACATTTTAAAAATTATTAATAATAGAAAGTTGGAAATATAATCAAATGCAAACAGGCGATAAATTAAGCTTTTCTTGTTTATCAGATTTCTGTGAACATAAGACTAGTAATTCACTTAAATAAGAAAAAATATTCTAGCAAATTTAGTTAATGTTAATAAATGAGGTAAAAAAATAATCGCTCTATAGCTTAAAATAACAAATCACTTGTAACAAAAAATTTTCTATTTACAAAGAAATTAATCAGAAATTAAGATCAAAATGAAATATCTCATCTTAAATTAATTAATTTTTTTAGATTGACAATAAAATCTCCAAACAATTCGCGTAATGTTATTCAGTAAGCTAAATGCTGGCAGTAGCCGTAATTTTTTTTAACCTATGATTTCCATACACAATCTCATTAACTATCGCCAAATATGTTTCCGGAGATAACGTACCCCAACATGCCCAATTATCATGAATACGGTGCAGACACCGCAGACATATATCTCGAGCGCCAGAGATATGTTTCACTGTGCAGACGGACTGGCGCAGGCGCCTCTGAACAGCAGAAATATGTCTCCTTATGTTAGAAGGGGCTTTAATCAATAACAGATAGGTTAAGTTTCAAAATTAAATATCTTACGTTGTCCTGGAGAGCAATATGCTGGCGAATAGAAGAAACGCGTTGCTTTTAAATAGCAAAGTGTGTTCATTAAAATTGAAATTAAGTACAATAGAGGTACCGCTTAATGCGCCGCCCAGCCAATATAGTGGTTAGGAGAGCCTACTGCGGTACCGAAGGGCCGGCTTCGAATCCCGGAGAAGGCATGGATGTTTGTAAATGTATAGTGTCTTTGCGGCATGGGAGCAGTCTGAATTCTAAATATATGGCGAGCCGAAAGTCCTCTCGCGGGATTCGGTGGTAGAGGAGAGGGGTGAGAGACCCTCGGGCCACCATCCGGGATGCTTTCCCTCAAAATTGGGGTAGAAGTAGAAGTCCAACCTCCTTGAAACTCGGGCATCCATTCTTCCATGAAATACGTGGACAACAACAACCACTTAATGCGATCACGTTTGTCCACGGCTATTTTGGTAACATTAACCGAATGATATATTAAACAATGAGAAAAATCTCCTTCAAAATAACCGTGCAACTAATTTAATATAAAAATGCTATAAGCATATAAATATGCATTTTCACAGCATTAATTAGGAAATTTCGAAAGTTTATTTATGAGCTGTTCATAACATTTCTGGAAATTTATTCGGCCGATGCTATTCTCCTCAGCTTAATAGTAGGAGGGCGTCCCTCATTTACTGGAACAGAGCATGCAAATGTAAGATTTTAAATTTTGCAAAAGAGCAGCTCCTTTAATTTGCTGTACATGTTTTCAAGAACTTTTTTTTTTCAGAAGTATTGGAAAAAATTCGGCATCACTTTTTTTACTCTTAACGAAGAGGAACCTGTGTCTGATCACTCTCAAAATCGATCGAGTTACTCAAAATTTATGCCCGAGTAAAGGTTTTTTTTTTCCTAATTTGTAAATGGTTAACTAAAATCAAGAACAATCAGTCTGGTGACCTAATTCATTACTTGGAGACATAGTAATTTTTATAACCTTTTTAACCATATTTGATCACTTCACTTCAGTTAAAAAATTATTCTATAATTCTCTGATAATATTAACCGAATTGTTGATTACAATAAGTGATCATATTTTCTGTGTATTTGATTACAAACAGGGCGGGACATCTGCAATTCGATAACAATATACGAATGGTAACGTTAACCTCGGTCGATTCGGGTGAAGGACTATGTTTATTTAGTGACTCTAGGTGTCTACTGTATCTTACATTTTTCTGAATGGCAACAGTCTGGCTCGCCGGAGATAAAAATATTTTATTTCGAACAGTATTGTCACTGTTCACTTTTAAATTTCTCAATATACTGATCAAGAATTCATTAAATTCGTACAAAATATGAAATAAATCGAACTCGAATAATTCGAAATTCAAAATTCCGACCTTGAGGTACTCATGTTCAGAGTGAAGGTTTATATTTATTTAATGGTTCTAGATGACGTCGTTTTTTCAGAGTGCGAAGAACATATATACCTACATACATGTATGTATAAATGCATGCATACATACATATATACATACATACAGATTCTTTATTATTTAATAGTAGAGATTTGGGCTTAAATTTTTTAAATTTTGTTTTGGTTTTAGCAACAGATGCTTCCATTGTGATAAATGCTAGTTCATGTATGGTATTAAGAAAAGTATAAATTACTAATTCTTCTCTTTCATTAGCATTTAAATATTAGTTTTGATAGTCTTATTAATTTTCTGCAATATTAGCATGCTGATTTATGAGTTCTTTCTAACTGAAATATCAGCATTGTCTCTTTTAAAAATTTTCTTTATCTTCCTCAGTTTTCACAAAGCAAACAGATTGAATACACATCATCATGGCTTCTCAAGATCTAATTTTATTTTGAAGAACCTATCTTCCACATAAAATTTATTCTAAAAATAACTTTCTAGACATGTTTAGAATAAAAATTTAATTAATCGAGTAATTTAGGCCAATAAATTATCCTTTAAACAATCGATAATCAGTACTATTTAAAAATGGAACGGTGGTAACATGTTATCATTTCAGATTCCAATGCATAATAATAGGACTATTACTCATTAACCCTTTTCGAAAATCTACTTATAAACAAAGGGAAGGATGAATCCCAGTTGTATCTTCAATTGGGCACAAAGAAAGCGAGAGAGCTGCATTGAATACAATTCGGCGAAATATATAAAATGTGCTTAACAATAGTAATATGTGTTCCTCCCACTGTGATACAAAGTTGTTATTTCGGAAGATTTTTACCTTCAAAGGCGTCGCGTCCTTAAAATATGGTCAAAGATTGTTCCATTTGTCACGGATGGTGCTCTGTCCTACTGACTTCACGCATTTTCGGTAATTTTCTCAATCGCAGTATTATTATCCTTGAAAATTCTATTCTTTTGACCTAGAAACAGCGGTTTCTTTCGTTGTGGGAGCTGTGGCGCTGGCTCGGCATTGTTTTTTTGATCATCTGCTCATCCATCCGAAGAAATCCAATCCACCATCATGCAAAATTTAATCGAGGATGACGCTTTTGGAGTTAAATCATTCCCACTGGGGAATCCGTAAAGAGACTTTTCTCTCAAACTTGTTACGTTACGCAATCCTATTGGTAATCAGAAGTAAAAGCGATTTAATTGTACTTAATCACCTACATACTAGGAAAATTGTTTCTTTGGATTTACTAACATTTATGCTAGAGTTGACTTCGTTGCGGAAAATCTCAGACATTGATAAAGAGGAAATATTTCGGTCTTTAGTGGCTGTACCTTACGAAAATGTCCGACAGAATTTTTTTCAAATTAAACTTCTTTAGAATTCTTCAGAGTTATGGCCCAATTTTCCATAAACTTGGCCAGTGATCTTTTATAGAATTGCATAAAATTTTATATATACCTCCTACACAGTGCGTTCCTTAGATATTTGTGTAGGAACCCTATATGGATTTACGCACAGATTCAATAAAATTCTCTGCAGAGTTTAAGGTTCTACATACAGAATCTAATAGAATGTATTTAAAATAAACTACAAAGGATGCCGGTTAATGTTAGCGTGGTGTTAGCGTCATTCGAATAATATTTGTCGAACTGTCGAAGCCTTTCTCGTTCGTATACGAAAACATGGAAAATACATCGTTTGTCATGATCAACAAGTCAATTAATATTAGTAAGTATTGTAGAATAAAATTTTTAAACTGAAGTAAGGTCGCCAAATAAGATCAAAACAGAACTTAAAAATCGTCAAGCGAACGGGAAATGTAGCCAAGTAAGATATTAAGTCACCAAACAGCTTGCTTTCTACTTTAGCCAACCATTTAAAACCAGACAAGAAAGCAAGTTTAGTTTGGCATAGATTTTGGATAATTGTTCCGATTTTGAAGTGATTAGACGCAGATAGAATTTTTTATTTTCGTTCCTGCTTCCGAAAAAAATTATCTGAAAATATCAGCACAAAACTAAATATGCTTTTTAACTTGATTTCAAATTTTACATTAGCATATAATCCTCCAATAAACGACGGATGCCCTTCGATTATAAAGATTAGGGGTATTGCAAGGGTCAAATATATTCCCGAAACGTTATGAACAAATAAATTTTTGCCTCAAATATATTATGAACTCAAACGATTTTGCCTGAAATATATTATGAATAAATAAGTATATACAAGAAAACTTTTGTATTAAAAATATTATAGACAGTTCGTAAGCAAACGTTTGCATTTCCGTAATTAAAATGCTGTAACAGTTACATGTTTCTAGTTAAATTTATATCATATTAGTTAAATTCCCTTGCTCTTTTGAAAGATACTTTTTCTCATCTTTTGATGATATAATTCGGTTGATGTTATCAAAATAACCTACAAACGTGATCTCATTAAGCGGTGCCTACTGTAATAGAATTCTGTAACTGCGAAGAAGTAATATTTTATAGATTTCACTTTTATTTCTTTCTTAAAGTACATTATTGTTAGCATTAGACAAAAAAGCAACTCTAGTTTGGCATAGATTTTGATGTAAATCAATGTGAAGAAACTTAATGAGAGTAAATTGCTTTAAATTATTAAACTGCTTTAAAATGTTTCATTACTTATTTGGTCAAAACTAGATGGCAAAAGAGTACGGCAGTGTAAATAAAGTACTTTTAACTTTTTCGAAGAAAAATCCCCAAATTTTTATTTCTAGAATACAAATTATCAAAGCAATAAATATTGAAGTGTTCTTACATCTTATTTTTATAAATTCTTTTCTCATTTCCATTGTTATTTACATTGTTTGTTAGTTTTGATATTATCTTCATTACATTCAGAGCGATTTGGATCCATAATTCTCATTCTACCTCTCTATAAAAAATGTGGGATGTATTCGTGTTTTTATTTTCAAACACAACAAAAATATTGCCTCATATCATTAACACAAGAACATTTTTAGTATTTTGAACCCCCAAGAAGGTATCTTCTCTACTGCGTCGCAAGTAGCGAGAGTCAGATGTTACAGTTGTAAGATTTATTTAATTTGTTCAACGAGTTATTTTTATATTCAGAATTTTTACTATCCTTTCTCTCTTTCCGCTTCCAGCCATAAGGCAAATGAGCTCACGTGTATTAAAGTGAAGGTTTGAGATTGTGAAGCCAGAGCCTGTTCTGCCTGTTGAAGACCACGTTGCTAGGATTACTATTCTGAGGAAAGAGTTCCTGTCTTCAGCCGTGCATTATAGATGTCGATAGTAAATCCACGCCGGTGAAAGTCTGAGAGACTGCGATTAGTTTAGTCTACGTAACCTTTGACTATTAGATATCTAGATTTAATTTTATTTACGTTTGAATTTCTACTTTGAGTTCTCGCCATAAATGGTGACCGATTTGAAAGCACCAACTGTGTACTTTGATCATCTATTTTAGTTTTAAATAATTGGTCATTTACATCCTTCTTAAGTCTCTGTAGTACTTTTAAGACTTAGCGAAAATCTTTTTGAGATTTGGTCACAAGTTTCAACAGAATAACACCAAATACCTTATACAGACAGCCGAAGACAAGAAGTCTTACCTCAGAATAGTAATCCTAGCAACATGGCCTTCAATAGGCAGAACACGATGAGACTTCACTATTTCAAATCTTTGCTTAAATACATGCCAGCTAATTTGCATTCTGACGAGAAAACGGAAAGAGAGAAATAACAGTAAAGATTCTGAACATAAAATAACTGGTTAAACAAAGTAGATAAACTTTACACAGTTAGCAGTTGAATGTATTTAAGAACATTTAGGTTTTCTTTGTGCAAAAACGGTCAGATGCCAGAACGATGCTAGCGGTCACAAAATAAGAATATTATGTGGGTACGCGTATTTTTCTTCTGATCATTGTAGTAAAAATTGTGAGCAGTTTTGGAAACGTACTGTTTAATAGCTTCGATTTTTAAATCGATGTGTAATGTGCTATTTCTTTTTATAGAAATTTGTATCTGTAGTTCATCTTCATATGCGAGAGCAGTAAAGCAAGGCTAGTCGAACTTGATTTACATAACATCATTTTATTATGAGGAGAAAGACTATTATGCTTTCTGAAAAATGGCTTAAGTTAGCTATGGAACCATTAAATTTATTTTTGAGTTCGGGAAAATGACGTCTAAAAGTGAATTTGTTGTGAAGTACGATACTGATGTATGTGACCTCTTCTTTCCAAAGTATTTTTTCTTCATATAACTTGAGATTGGATGGTAAATTAAGTGACTGACTTTTGAAAAATAGAACTACATTTAATTTGTTGATATTGATTGAAATTTTCCAATCTGTGAGCCAGGCATCTAGCAAAGCGAAATAATACTCAAGTTGACTGTAAATATTTTCTAGCCATTTGGGTCTGTTTCAGAACAGCTGCGTCATCGGCGAAAAGTGCTAGTTGAATTACAGAATGTTGGGAGATGTCATAAGTACATATGTCACACATAAAGACTAAGAACTACTATAATAAGACTAAGAACTACGCCTTGAGGCAGTCTTTTTAATCGGCTTTAACGATGAATACTGATATCGTATAGGCATTGATATCCAATCCCACGAAAATTACAAAGTTATAACCTTGAAGACAAGTGGAAATAGATTTATTCAGCTAAGTAGAGTGGCTAAAATTTCTCTAAAAATATTCTTGATGAAAATTTATTTCTTCAACTATTTCAGAGTTTATATCTATTTCAGTGTTGGGAATAACAAATCACAAATGTTTCCAAATCTGTTTACTTGTCGTAGGTCTTTCCAGACGGATGTTCCCACCTAAATAATACTTTCAAGAAGCGCGAAATTTTCTGAGAGAATGATTTTTATGGACATAATAAAATAGACGAGAAGACAAAAAATTTAACAATATTGTCAGAAAGAGTTATTTTCCCCCGAAAAATAAAATCAATTTTGATTTTTATTCTTAAGAACACATGCGGGTTTTAATTAGGGTAGTAATTTTATTGAGGTGCAAATTCCCATGTTTAGTTTCGCGATTTTGGAAAAATAATTTTTTAAGATTTGGGGAATATGAAACTTTTCTGCGTCGGTCAAAGAAATTAAAGCAAATTTTAGTTTATTTCTCCTATTACTTTGACCACTTTCATATTTAAATAACTTTATTAGAATTATATTGGAACAAATGTAAACTGAAATTAATCTTGCTCCAAAATCTAAAGCAGAGATTTTGAACTTCAATTAACTCTAATTGCAATTTAAGATATTCAATGAAATATCATTCCCAAAGAAACATAAAATCGCCCTTTATTGTGTGTCAAATTCCCTTAAATTTAAAAATGGGTTGTTTAATGAAAAAACTTTGTGCAACAAACTATATCAAAACAGAGTTCTTTCTTGATTAAGGGAATTCTTAATCAACTAACCATAACGCCGTTAGTTGTATAACTAGAATCTAACCTAATCGTCAAACCAAGCCAAAACGAGAATATGCATATTTTTTATTTATATTTTCATCCATGTTATATCAATATTCCATATTTTGCATTACGCTAAAAGAAATGCATACATATTTCATAAAATAAATACTTAAGAAACATTATACAGAAGGTATAATTCAATTTTTCTCCTAATAACCTTTAAACGCGTTTCCCTCGAAATATCGGCTTTCTAGATTCATGGTTTTGACGTGGTGCGGATGATATGTGAAAGCTTCAGTTTTATGCTTATGTGATAATTATTAAAATATTTATTCGCATTTTATATTATGTTTTCCTCTAGCATACTAAATAAACTTTTAACCGCAAATGTTTTCACGAAATCTTTAGTTCAAATCCCTGAAGGCCAAAATTTCATAAAATTTCACTAATTGCCTCACGTTAGCTTCGCAAATTTTACCATTTTATTCCGTGATAAAACTACTCCACCAATTACAGTAACATAAACAAAACCTGATTAATCTGTAAATCAGTCTGTAGAGACATTAGGATTTTTGATGCTGAGAGACGTGAAAAATGAACAATACCCTCGCCGGGACTCGAACCTCGGACTTCTCGAATACGCGCCGAATGTGCTGACGATTACACCTCGAAGGCTTGCTAAGAAGGCGGGAAGAATGCCTTATAAGTCTTTTTTAAATTTTTTAAGGTCATTGTTCAGCTTCTAGTTTAGATTGTCTTTGAGTGATATATCAAAATATAATCAGAGACTTAATAAACAAAAAATTGAAAAAAGTATTTTAATTAAAATTAATATAAATAAAATGGGATGCCATATTAATTTACTGAAAATTAATTCGCAAAAATATGGATTTTTAACATAATCTTAAAATTTTACAAAATCGGCACGTCTCGAAAGACGTAAAAAGTAATCGCTCGTGTAAGCAACCTCAACAACAACCAACAAAATTCGTTCTTCATACGGCAGAATGTGTACACCGTGCCTACAACAGTCCTTACCCGGCCTTCAGTTTCGCAACCGTCAGCCGTAGACGTATACCTTCCATTACAAGTGGCCTGGTACTTGCTAGGTGTTCAAATCGACCTCCCATTACAAATATTAGATTTTAAATGACGCAAGTATTCCCTTGTTGACATTTTTTAATTTAAGGAAAAAAAAAAGGTTTTTTGAGAGTTAAGATATCTAGCTTGCTATATGGTCTTGCTGTTTTTACAGAAAAGTTTTCTAAATTTATAAAAAATTTAAATCTTTATAATTATAAAGAAATATTATATAACAATAGCAAAAACATTACAAACAATAACAAATAAAGTAAAATAAAAGATGAGCAAACATAAACATAAACAACATTATAAAAAATTATTATTTTTTGTTATTATTAAAAAAAGATTGTACTTAGAACAATTTTATACTTATTCTAACAATAAACACAAAACGCTTCACTCTCGTACAACAAAAACTGAACAAAATCATTAATTTCAAAATGTGAGATATATGACTCACTTCCAGTTTACCTTGAGTTTACCTCCAGTTTACGTTTTTAAAAGCGATAAATCTCAAGTCCATAAATAAATTTTAAAAACTTTGAGGGTGAATTTTTCCGCTTAAATGTCATTTGGAATCATTCTTGTTTGATATACTAGAGAGTAACTTTCAGTATTTTATGATCTTATTATAAATGATATGCTGAAAGCGTTTTCACACAAATAATTCAGAAGTTTTCATATGCTAAAGATACATCATCTGTCCTCATGAGGATCTATTACGTTAGAATCATTGTCTAATAACCTCACAAAAAATTCGCTAACATACAAGGTATTTCTCCTGCCTTCTTAGCATGCTTTCGTGGCGTAATGTTCAGCCCACTTGGCAAGTATTCGACAGGTCCGGAATTCGAGTCCCGGCGAGGGGATTTTTCTTCGATTTCCTTTCTTCAAAAAACTTCTAATGTCTCTACAGTAACGCCCAAACAAAAAAGGGTGGAGGATGATGATTCTCCATCACCAGGATTCCCTCCCCCCCAGTCGTCCTTTAAAAGGGTGAGTATATAAGGTATTTCTCCCTCTTCTTAGCATGCCATCGTGGTGTAATGCTCATCATACTTGGCGCGTATCTAATGACTCTACAAGATAATAAATGAATACGCATTAAGACTAATATGGAAAGGTTAAAGATCTTCTGTCAATTTGAACATGACCCAGTACGACTACGACGCCTGTCGGTATTTAACAGAACAGGAGTTTTCTAAAATTTATAACGTATTTTCTCCCTCCTTTCTGCATGCCTTCGTGGTGCTATTGGAAATATACTCGATGCATATTCAAGAGGTCTACGGTTCAAGTCCCGGCGAGCGCAATGCACATTTTTCACGTCTCCTACTTTAAAAAAAAAAAAACTAATGACTCTGCAAACTGAATTTAAAAAATCACTTAAAAAGGAATATATATTATTTTTCGCAAGAATCTGTATAAAGATACTCGTTATGCTATTCATTAACATCAAAAAACCTTTTTCTAAACTAGTACTTTATTTTTGATTATGTACAAATGATTGCTTTTCAGTTTGTGTACAGTCCCTTGATATAATCTCCAACTTTAACATGAAATATCTCGGTCAGTTTTTGCCAAACTCTTTTTGAATTTTGCGCTATATTATCAGTATATTTATTTTAATATAAAGGCGAAGGGTTTGTTTTAGTTAGTTTAAGGTGAGAACTTAGATTTCGTAATTAAAATCATTTTTAATTAAAACAAAATATGTCAAAAAATGAATATTTGAGTCTATGAAACATTTTTATAATTGAGTGTAATTAAATATTCGCCCAACGGTTTGGGAATATAAAGGGCAGAAAAGGATTTATATGGACACGGGTTATATTCGTATATGCTCCTGTAAATATTAGAATTTAATTCCTCCAGCTACTTCATTTGCTGCACATCCATTAATCATACAATTTTAATCGGATCATAAGATTAAAGATGCAAAATTTACTTAAATCGTAAGTAATCAAATAAATAAAGGATTAAAGCTCTCATTTTCTAACGAGGCCAGAGTTAACGAAAAAAGAAATATGCTGTTCCCCTCAAAGGCTTTACGCGGAGTTTTAAGTAACAAACGAAAAGATATAACAATAACAAGGGAAAACTGTAATGAGAGCGGTAAAAACAGAAAATTAATCTGGTCGAATTTTGAGTAAAATTTTTATTAAGATTCTTCCTTACCGGACAATCTCGGTTAAACCTAAAAGCACCTTTGTGTCGCTTGACAAAAATAAATAAACTCGAACGTAAATAATATTACTGCTCTGTCGCCACTGGTTTCTAGTCCTATTTGAAATTCAGAACTCTTTATTCTATTCTTTCTACATTCAGATGATTGCATCTCATTAAATGATTTAATATCCTTTCGATTAATATAGTAATCAGTCGACCCATAGGTATGTATATTTTTGCAAGTGTAAGTGCATTTAAGGAATGAGAGACTTAAAATACTGCGCACAAAATTCCACTCGGATAGTTGATGGTAAAAGAAGTGAGTTGGAAGATCCTAAAATTCTTGCTGCATAGGAATTCTAGATCAATATATTTTTTCTGTTCTCCGCCGGCAGAACAGTCAGTTCTCTTAGAAAAGGTATTTATCGGCCTGCATATAAGTCCAGACGACTGTTATAGCTATTTCTTATCATCGTAGATAATGTTCCTCAAGGTCTGTCACTGCAAAACCGAATTGAAGGAGGAATGACAACCACAAACTGGGCTTAAAATTAATACTGCTGTATAACTGGTACTAGTATTATTACTGTTGCAAACAGATTAATCATTCATATGAGGAATTCTACACGTTACCGAATTTCTATAACAGACATTATTCATTTATTTGTACATAAATATATGTGTATATTACATACGCTTTTAAAAGTGCATTAACTATTTCAAAATATGTTGATGCGGACAGCACTAATACAAATTTACAGATATCTAATTCTGTTACAGATATTATAAATAATTACAGACACACAAGCATATACACTCACTTCCAAAAGTTAAGCACGATGTTGTAAAATGCAAACAAATCAACAAATACTGCTTTGATTGACACAAAATTTGGCAGGAAAGTAGCATATATATTTATGTATAAAACAAAATCAGTAATTTCCTACAGAAATGAAAACAATATTAAATTTTTGTAAGTTATCAGATAATGACATACTGGAAACTTAAACAGAATTATGTATAAAGTGAAAATAAACAGTATGAAAAAAAGAACATTAATAGGATATGTGATCCCCCCCATCTGTATACAAAGTTTACACCTTGTGACCATGCTTTCAATTAGGTGATCAACCACCGCAGATTTAAGCAATCGCCATTCTTCTTGTAGAGCAGTTTCCAGCTCAATAAGAGTGGCTGGAGGTGGGAAACGTGAAGATACAGCACGGCCGAGAGCATCCCAAAGATTTTCAATGGGATTAAGGTCGGGCGAATATGCTGGCCACGCCATACGCGCAATCCCTTCACTCTCCAGGTAGTCATCGACGATGTCAGCTCTATGGGGACGTGCGTTATCGTCCATTAAAACAAAAGTAGGGCCAACTGCTGCAGCGTACAATCTCACAATGGGTTCTAGGACTTCATCTCGATACCGGACGGACGTCAAAGAACCCCGTTTAAAGATGTACAGGTCGGTGCGATATCCTAATGAAATCCCTACCCACACCATAATGCTTCCGCCTCGGAATGCGTGATGTTTTGGGACTGATTGTGTGTTCGTTGTTCACGCCATATCCTTATACGCTTGTCATCTGGCTCCAGGGCAAATCTTGACTCATCAGTAAATATGACATTGCCCCAGTCAGACACATTCCAATTGACATGTTCCCGGCACCACTGTAATCGTGCCCCTCTGGATTGGACGGATAGAGGAACACAACTCGAGGTACCCGGGCGTACAGTCCACACATATGTAATCTGCGGCGTACAGTAGCTGCAGATATCGCCTTACCAATGGACGCTGTAACCATAGATGTCACACGTGGGGAGGTCACTCTGCGAATCCGCTTGGCTACAATAGCAATATATCGATCTTCCGCGGGGGTTGTAATCCTTGGGCGATTGGTTACGGGAATTCGGACAACTGTCTGTGTGGTTTGGAATTGTTTCCATAAACGTGAAATTACAGAATGATGAACGCCGAAGAAAAGAGCAACATCTGTGATCGACTGTCCTGCTTCAATGCCCCCCACAGCACGCCAGCGCTCAGAATCTTCCATTCGTCTTCTGGAAGTCATAGAAACACGTATGTCTTGAAAACAAATTGTACGAAAGTTTTAAACAACTACTATCAGCACTTACAATTAACTTCTGTAGCCCTTCATAAAGCTGGCTTCTTATAAGACTGCCTTGCTTGCATATTTCTTGACACAAAAGCGCGATTGGCTGTTACCTAACATATTTGCATACTTCCATCTACCTCTGCAGCGAATTGAACCCTCCTCAATTCTGATTGGCTTCCGGAAATTAGCATTTTTCTCTCCGTGCTTAACTTTTGGAAGTGAGTGTGTATACATAAAGAAACTTAATAAGAGGCAAAAATAAGAGCAAATTTTTTTAAACCCGTCCTGCGCTATAACTGCAGGATTGAAGTAAAATAAACTTAAAGCATCTAAAGTTAATATTAAATTGGAATCAAAGCAAGGCGATTCCTCAACAATACTATTTTTCCAAAAAGTACCATCTTCGGCTTCTTCAGAACCACTATGAATTCTACAAGAAACTGAGTTTGGTCATCCGAAGAATTAAATAGATTTTCGTTTGAAGGACGTCATATGATTTCAGTAAGTTCGCGTTTTTTCAATTTTGTATTTCATAGGTTCTTTCAATTTCGTTTTTATTACTTTCAGTTTTTGCCGAATTAGGCTCTGCTTTGATTTTATTATTTATGATGAAAAGTTGTTCGTTTTCATGGAATTGAAAGTTTAGTTAAACATAATAGGAGACAGCCCATTTTTAGAATATTGTTTAAATGACTATTTGGTTAAACGTATACTTATATTGCGATCTATCTTTATATTTGAAATTGAATTTCGTATTTGCGTATAATGTTTTTAGAACAATTTGATTTTTTTCGAATGGTCATTTTACAATATGTAACGTTTTGGTTTCTTTGTAGTCAATTTGAAACAATGTTATGTTTTATTCTTTTTTCCAAGTGTTTTGAA
>KK118468.1:346861-363317 GCA_000611955.2 Stegodyphus mimosarum
GCGGTTTATATAATATAAAATAAAATAATATAAAAATGTAATATAAAAATATTTCTTTTTGCGGTTTTCTATCTCAAATTTACCGGCAGAAAGAAACACGTTTTCGAAGCATATTAAACAACTATTATGAATCTTTGATTCATTTTCCCCTGATGAGTTCTGAATTAAAATTTCTATAAAAGGAGATTAATTTTTATATTTTTATTATCTTGTATATCTTTTCCCTTTTTGCATTTTTAGTTTTCGAATTTGTACTACTATGATCATTGGATGCACTTATTAGCATCGTTCAGGAATCGCCTTGCTTTGACTCCAATTTACTTTTAACGTTAGATGCTTTTAAGTTTATATATATATATATATATATATAAGTAAAAACATAAAGTAAGAAATTTAGAACTACTTTTCACAAAGAACGAAAATTGATTTGAATTGTCTTTGTGAAATGATTTGTTTTTCTTTGTGAAAACGCAATTCTAAATTTCTTACTGTATATCTTTGCTGATATTTTTTCAGCAACATAATGCGCGAAAATACTAGGCATATTTATATTTTGCTTTTAAAAAATATTTTGTAATTTTATTTATATATATAAAGTCACTATTAAAATACATTAACTGGTTCAAATAAATATGTTGATGCAGACACTCCTAATACAATTATACAGACAATCAATTTATGTTAGACACTAAATATTTGTATATAAACAGGTACATTTTCGAAAGCATAACTAAAATACATAAATTAGTCCAAGCAAATATGTTGAAGCAGATACCCCTAGTACATTTATACCGATAGAGTGATATTTCGTGTAATATATAAAGGATGTAAATAAATTAAGCATATATAAAAGTTGGAGAAATATATACTGATATCGGCACCGTATACTTTGTGGCCCTGGTACAACATATATATACAAGTGTTCCAGTGTGGGAATTATGACACATAAGTTGTTAACGCAAATAGGCAACTGTAAGTACCGTGACACTGATATATCACAGATATGTGAGTGCTAAAGCTGGAACTGTTAATATGGATGGATAATAGAACTGTTAATATGGATGTTAACGTATATGGAAACACCAACACAATGAACTACTAACTGTTGAGCTAATCTGATGAAGTAGAAAAATATGTACTAGGAACAGAGAATCTATGTAATTGTAGTTCTACGTAAATAAAGGAAATTCGAATGGCAGCATGACATGCAGCTACGGCACTGCAGCCGGAACTACACCGTGGTTTTTCGAATTGTTGATGTTGTTGATGTTGATGTTGACAATAGTAAATCAAAGGGGAATGATTTTGAAAAAACTCACAAATGACAATGTAAATATCCCTGAATGCCCTAAGTGTAAAAATAAACAAGAATAGCTTGATAATTTGAAGAACAAAATAATATCCATAGAAATTGGTATTAAAATATTGAAAAATAGAAAAAAGAAAAATTTTAGAATGTTTGCTCAGCGACGAAGAAGGTGTATGACATCTATAAAAAATATGTATCAGAAATTCAGAAATTAAAATCTCAGATAGCGAAATTTATAAAAAAACAGCACAGATCGGAGAAATTGGAAAAATGTCTGAAACATATTTTTACAAAGACGCAAATTACTCTACTGCTAGAAAAGAAGGAAAAAATCAGGAGGCCTAGTGAAGATATTTCACGTTGTATTATCTCATAAGAGCTTTGTCATCTAAAAGCTATGATTTTGGGAAAGAAAAAGCGGGAATTTCTTCACCTAGTATTAACACATTAAGAGATGGTGCGCTAAATTTTTGTATAGTCTAGGAATTCAGAGTGATATTCTTGATCTAATGAAGGAAAGATGCTAATATTTAACTTCTGTAAAGAAAATGTGCGTTCTCAGTTTCAATGAAATGCATATAGATTCAAAACTCTGCTGTGACTCTAAACTGGACTAAATTCTCCGTCTTTTTCAAGAAGTGCAGTTTGTTTAATCAGAGGTAAAATTTACAATTAGGCAAAAAATCAATCTTAGATTAGCAGAAATTTTGCGATATATGCCATATATGTTTAAAACTATGTCAATGTAAGATTGCTTTTTGATGAATTTTAAATAGCTGTTATTATAGTTCTCTCACTTAGCATACAGATAAAGAAATGAATATAAATAAACACGCTTTAGAAAAAATGGTAAATTTAAAGGGAACTTTACATTAAGAGCAGCTCATTTTGTCTATTACTTTAAAATTGGGTAAGTATTATTAAATTTTTAATGTGTGAAATGCATATAGCAGTAACATTGTCTCTTCCAAATTATAAGCTGTCTTTCACACACAGTTGATTTTAAATGCTGGTTCTTCAAACTTCAGATGTTAATTTCTGTGTTGCGAATTGCATCTCCGTGCTCAATGTCACTACGTCATCACGTCTCACTACCTGTTTCAGAAGGAAAAACTCTATGAGCTAACCCTTCCCTTCTACGTCCTGAGGCATACTGAGTTCAGAACACGCACGATACTTTGATTTTGTGAGATTTCGTGAAACCATTTCACGAATTTTTTCAACTATTTCGGTTTTGGCTGCTGTTCATTCTGGGCTATTTTTCTTACACAAGCAGCCCGTTTCCTGAAACTGCTTCACCCATCATTCGATGTTGTGAAGATGCAGTGATTTTTTACCAAATTTCGTGCGAAAATTTCTTTTAACGACGATAAACGGATGATGTTTTGGCATATTACAAAACACAATACGCTTTCTTTTGCATGGATGGAGCCATTTTGATTAGCAGTATCTCTAGCGGCGATTTCATAACCGGAAGAAACTTGTATGATAAACCGGATAAAACTTATATGATTGTAGTTTCAGAAGTAATTTGTTTCGGATTCATAAATCAATTACAGAATTTGTACTGCGCTATTTTTGTCATATTCGATATTAAACATACTGTATAGCAGGAAAAAAAAGTGAATAGTATGTAAGCAGTACGGAAGGAATAGAAAAAAACACTTTATTGGCAGAATGGTGTTGGTACAAAAGCCTGTGTGTCCAAGAGAGAGAAGAAACAAGCCGAAGATCCTTAATATGGATTTACCAACTGTCCTAACCGCCATGGTGACGTTGTACCATTTGTCAATACTAAATATCAGATTATCTAACAGTTCCAACATTATTCTAACATTATTTTGTAAGAGTTTCCATTTTTCAAGAGCATTCGTTTTAGCTGTCTGGTGTTCTCTGGAGGGTAAGACTGTGCCCCAGGCGTCTCCTTATAGTATCCCAGACATGTTCAATGGGATTTAAATCAGGGGAGCAATCCATTATGTGGATATCTTCAAGTTCCGGGAGATCCTCAACAACTAGGGTCCTGTATGAAAGTGTATGAAAGTTTGTCATCTCTAAAAATAAAGTAGGTATGAATGGTATCTCGGAAAAGACGCACATGGAGAGAATAAGTTCAGCACAGTAACGATCTTCGAAAAGCTAACCTCTGTCGAAAATGTGGAGTTCCGCTGGTCCATTCGTTGTAATGGCCTTTCCCACAGAAGCACGCCAAGACGACCCCAGCTGTCGCTCTCCCTGATGTTAGTGGGATGAAAGTGTACCCCTAATTCTCTCCAACTGGCGTTGAGAATCATCTGTCAGACTAAAACGACTTCATCGGTAAAAGAAACATCGGTAAGGAAGACGAACTGCTTTGATGAGGTATCCAGTCTTTATGTTCTCTACACCTCTGTAAGCAGGTGACAAGTGAAGGCGGAGCCAGACACCCGTACGGCTTTATATGACTAATCGGGTGTAGTCCGGTACCCTCAACTGACTACAGCAACACCTTCAAAATTAATTTCACCTTCAGACAAGGTTTGAACCATGAAGGTTATTTTTAGAACCAGAGTAATGAGTGGACAAAACTTCCTGACGGGTCTCAATTACACTTTTTTGTTGTTAATTTGGCCATATTTGATTAATTTTTGCCAAATTGGCGATATTTTGGAAACTTTTTAATCGCATTTTTGAAACCCTAGGAATGATTTTTTTAAAACCGTCCAGAAGTTTTAGGACAATCCTATAAATATCGGCAGCGATTGAACCGTAAATTATAATAGTTAGCTCAGTTTTTCAGTTCCGAATCGAACGGCTGTATTATACTCCTGCTCGATGAATAATGTTTTAAACTTTGGTGCGCAAATTATTTTACTGAGCTGCGATATTGTTCACTCCTTAAGAAAAATTTCCTTTTCACCTTGAGCTGTTTATAGTTGTTTACCTTGCTGTGTGAGCTGTTATTTATTTCAATAAAGTGTAATTTTTTTTCTGTTCATTAAGATCAGTTATTAAAAAGGTATTGGGAACTCGCACTCAGAATTGAGGAGTATGGAAGTTTTGAACATGCATTCATAGTTTGACTTTCACGTAATTCACATAATCTCAAAAAAATTGTTAAAATTCGGAAAGAAAAAAAAATTTGCAAAAGTTCGTACTGCGATAAAACTTTCGCCTTAATCTATCCTCAACGTCAAAGATAAATCTTCCACAAATGATTATTTATGAACCCTGTCCGGTATTTTATATAATTATTAGCGATTATGTTATCAGAACCCAAAAGACGTAACAGCAACATACCACCTGAAATCTCCTATTGTCACATAATTTCTCTTGCTCTACAAACGTATCGGATTTTGCCGTAGGCTGTCATCAGTTTTGTTCTTGCCTATGGCAACATTTGATAGCAACAAAATGTGTACTTTTTTTTAATCTTTAGTTGCTTTTGAGTTTCTTTATTTTAAGGACATCATAGTTTCTAAAATAACGCAACTCGGCAACTACTAATTTTGGCAACAGGTAATTGAAATTGACAACTCTTAAGCCGTATAACTCAGAAATCATTTTTTCCGTATTCCGAGCATAGAAAAATGCTGAAACGTTGTGCCGAAAATGGTGCTGAAGACATACTTTTCCTTGACGCATGATTGGTAATGGTAATAATGATAAATAAAGCAAATCTGTATCAGGACATTGAGTATTATGGGGATCAAAGAATCTCGTTTCGAGAATACTTCTACGAGTTTTTCATAGTGACAAATTTTATTTGATATTATATCCGTGCCTCTACTGAAAAGTTACTTTCAAATTACATATGACTAGTCAATTATTATTTCGGAGAAAGGAAAATTCAGGTGCTTATTAAGAGTTAAGAATCAAATTGCCTTTGACATGCTGTTTTACATGTCAGCTGATGTTTCAAATCTTATGCTGCAGCTTATTAAATTGCTTATTTGCAGAAGTCGTCATAACTGCAAAATTTAAAGAAGTTTGCTCTTACCTTAAGATAGGATATACTGAAATCTTACTGTGTAAGTAGATGTGAGGAGGATTTGTAAAGTATTCGTTTATTTTATCTAACCAGTTATTTTATGTTTAATATCTTTACTGGCATTCTCTCTTTCTCTTTTCTTGCTAGAATGCTAATTTTTAGTTCGCGCATATTCACATGAGGTAGAAACTGATATTATTTAAAAGAAGGTTTTAGATTGCTTTGTCAGAGCATGTTCTGCCTACTGAAAGCTACATTACTAGCTGAAATTCTACTATAGTAGTCCGTCTTCGGCGTTCCTTTATTCTTGTCAATAGTGTTTGTCACGCCGGTATAGGTTTGAGTCAACTGGCGCGTTATTCATTTCTATGTAGCTTTGTTTATATACAAATGATTCATTGATTGAAGTCATTATTTTTTGAGTTTCGCCATAAATGTTGGTTGGTATGTAAGCACAAGGAGTGCCTTCTGTTAACTATTAGAGTTTTTAATAAAAGGGTCTTTACACCCTTCTTACATTTCTCTGTTATCTTACTGGACATAGCGCTAACTATTTGGTTCCATCAGAAGTCTCGATTTAGTGTATGCTTCCCAAGAAGTGAGATTCTAGAAATTTTATAAATTGAATAGCATTATTTAAAAATGAATAGCAAGTTGCGGCTTATTTTAAGTTTTAGAGCTTGCGAGATCGTTGTAAAATGTTAGCACAGAAAGATCAACAACAAATAACTAAAAGTTGTCTCTCGCTAGGCAAGATAACATACTTCTGTTAAATATTTGAAGGAGTATGAAAAACTGTGAAATTTGAGAGTACCTTCCAGACCAGGAAATTCGATTTAAAATTAAACTGTAAATTATAATGGACGTAGGCTATGAATAACATAGAACGACGCCTTGTTTTTCGATTTCCACAACCTGTAGAATCGATACTATACAACAGGGGACGGTAACGTGCTGCTCGCGAAACAATTTTAATATGCCTGCCGTTTAAATATCATTCCTTATGTAGAAGTCGCCAAACTCTGTCAACTATGCGTTTGCAATACGCAAATTTCCCGAACCATCCCTTTCTTCTGTAAAAAACCGTTAAGGTGATTGCGCTAATTCATAAGTACCCTAAATATCTAAATTATAAATTTCAGATATTTTGACTGCAAACATTCGTAATTGTAATGAACAATTTTTATAAAATTTCGTATTTGTGTTCATCATTTTAATAATTGTGGGAACTGTACAATTAAATTTTTGGTAAAAACTAAATACAATCGATATTTACATGACAAGAGGAATCATTTTTCGATTGCTAGAAATATCTGATTTCTCATACAGTGAATTATTTTCTGCCTGCTTTATCCTCACATACTGTATCAAACTACAGCGTGCTATGCTTTAGAGCCATAATCTGTGTTCGTATATAAACTTGCCATTTCACGAATTTGTATTTGGAAATAAGCAGAGTGTACAAATTAAAAGATAACAAAATGATACAGACAACATTGCTTTTGCAGTGATTGGTACCAAAAAAATAATTTCGTTTCAGCTGATAACTGTTTATGTGTTAACAACTCATTTCAGTTGCAAAACAAAAGTTTGCAGTTTTTCTTGCTTGGTTAGGAATACTTACAAACAGCGTGCTCTGTTATAACAACATTTTTGACAAACGTTTTCGCAGTAACAAAACAAAGCGTTGGCAAATTACAGCTTTTACAATCCACATAAATTAACTCTATTTTGATATAACTATATATTTATATATATATATACTTTTATTGTTATTATATATATTTTTTATTATTATAGCTGCCCCCGTGTCTGCTCCCCGGTGCCCGCCGAACAGCCGCATTTCTGAAAAATGACCTCCTAGTAAAACATTTTTTCTGCTGTACAAAATTTTTCTTCTGTACAAGATCAAGTAAGCTCATTCCAGTCCTCCACCAGCCTCTCTGTTCCCCGGATTTTGCGCTATCGGATTTCTGGCTCTTCCCCAAGATCAAAAGGTGCCCCAAAGGTAACTGTTTAACTCCTTAGAAGATATAGAAGCCCAGGCGACATCTGAACTCCGAAAGATGCCATAGCATCATTGTTTTCAGCTGCTTTCAGTCCGTGCAATGGAGCAAGTGTATATGTTCTGAAAAATCCTACTTTGAAGACGATTAAATAAATGTGTACCTATGTTTTGATAATAAAAATTTACAACGAGATTCCGGAACTTTTGATTGCCTCTGGTATGTTACATATACTAACGTAGATTATTTCTTACGTTCCTGATTTGTATTATTATCATCATTAAATCGAAGAGAACGCTTGTCCTTGGTCAAGGTCTTGGGCTCCTTATAAGGATACAGTATGTGCCCAACTCCATACTATTTTGATCGAGAAAACTCGGGGGAAAAGAATTCGAGGAACTCTTCCTTGAATTATGGAAACAGGGAGTATATTTCCTACTTTGTTGTAATAAATTTCATTTTAATGTTTAGGTTAAGAGGAGAAGAGATTAAGTCATAAGACTCTTACTATAAGTACTTGAATGACAGAATTAAATGCTAAGTCCGTACTACAAATGACATGGCATTTTTATTGTATTTTTCCAAATGAATAACTAAAGGATCAGAATTTTAGTTTTAGAAATTACCTGATTAATCCTTAGCTCTCAACTCAAGATGTCCCAAGGACCTGCGAACAACTGATTTCAGAAACATGCTGTCATAACTTCCGAAATATAACGTAAAAATATTCAATTACATTAGCTAATGCAGTCATCTCCAAACGTTTTGATTAGGAATACCTCTAAAACTATAATTTAGTTTTAGAGAACCTTCTGCAATATTTTTTTTGGCGAGGGCACTAAAAGCAGAAGAACTGTATTTTTTTTTCCAAACCTTTACCGCAGTCAGAAAAATTAACGTAAAAATATCTTTAGTATTCATTTACAATTATTGTAGCAGCACGTAAACGTTTCACAAAATGGCGGAGTACATATTGTTCGTAAACATCCATATGCAAAATCTATATATGTATCATTTTTATTTATGAAATTATTTTTAATGAGTTTAAAATTTAATACAACTGTAGTTCTTAAATAAAAATAAAGAAATAGCAAAGGAATGCTAGTTATTCATTTTTATTTATATAGCATTCCATTATAATTTACGTCGGGGAGAAAGAAATATAACTGAACTACAAATTTCGGATAAAAAATAAAAAAGTGCGTAACGAGGATGAAACAATTAAGTAAATTCATATAATGAAAAAAAAAAGTTAGCTCACGTGAAGTTTGCGTTCCTCTTTGATGTTGGGGACGTTTTTCGTCACTTTCCCAAGACATGCTCAAGCAAAATAGAAATGTCTCCATACAATAACAGTTAACGAGTAAAACATATTTGTTGTTTAAAAAACTAGATATTCTGTTAGTTGTAATAAAAAACTGATGTTGCCAAAATTTGGAATTAAATATCCTTTTGTATTACATTACTGGCCCATTTTGGCAAACATAGCCGAGAAATTTAATATATTGCTCTAAATATTTAAATTTACTTTGCATGTTGTTCTTTTAGTTGTTATTATTATTTCCAGTTAATATTTTGTAAGATGCTATCACCGAATTCTCTGCTACTAAACTGTCTGCCTTCAGCCCAAGGCTTTAATAAGGAAATATTACACGTTAAAGATTCTCAGAAAATAGAAACATTTTTATTTACAGCATATAATTCTATCAGGTAATTCGAGAAAATCAAACATTTTAATACATAAATGTAAAGAATATCTTTTCGAACAACAATAAACTGAAACTAAATATTGTTGCCACTCACACATTATATTAATAAAATATCGTTTGTATTTAAGTGAAGTAAACGTGCTTATATTAAAATAAATAAATATTTAACAAGCAGACGAGGATAATTCTAGTATGACCAACAAGATATAACTTCGCATGTATCAAATTCAGCAATATATTCAGCTAAAACTAAATGACAGCAAGCGTTTTTATTATTTTAATTATCATATTAAAAATGAAAACTTTTTAGATGCAAAGGAATATGGATTTTACAAGTTTGTTATAAAGATTTACGGTTTGTTAAAAACGCCATCTAGTGCTGATGATCAAAATTATATTTTGTCAAATAATTAAATAAATTTAATACACGAATGTTAATTTTGTTTTTGCAAGTTTCCCTTAGAAAGTCCTCCACGAAGGCATCCTTCCCCTTAGGTAGATAGCCCTCGAGGCTTTTCCGTAATTTATTAAACCAATCCAGCAATTTGGAGAAATCGAAGGTACTGAAAATTGCTCGGTGGCCGGCGGAAAACTATATAAGACCGGAGAAAGCATCGGTGCTCGGTTTTAGTTCAGAGTTTAGCTCAGGGTACTAAGAAACATCTGTGTGAGCTTCGTATTTGAGGTTTTCTCTACATTGCCTTGTGTTTAACGTTCTTAGGAATCTGAAGTGGTGACTACTAATTGCGCTCTTTTCCACTGATAAGAGCATGCGAGTATTTTTGAGAAAAGTTCTAGAAATGTAAAATATTTCTTTTGGTAAAATAAATATTTTCAAGTAATCATCGGTTCTGTGTGCATTAAATTCATTACGAACGGGTAAGCACGCGACAATATTTAACCAGCCAGGTTGCAATTTAGAACTATTTTTTCTATCACTAGAAACGATTAATAGATACATGATCAAACTATAAAATCATTCCCCCTCCCCCCCAAAAAAAATCTTCACTTTTTAAACTATGGCTTATTCTTCTGTTCTTAAAACGTAGCAACACCATATAATTGCAATAGCGATTAATTTGTATTATGGTGCCAAATTTTGCAACTATTTGCTCTGTTTTGGAGAATATTGGCTTTTTTTCCCTTTAACATAGTGTAAGTACGCAACTAACAGTCTTTTGCTTGTTTTAATTAAACGTGTTTATCAAAGCAACCAAAAGATCGCATGGTTTATTAAAAAAGTATTTTTCTGGCCAGAGACATAATATATAGTTTTAGAAATATTTTTTATTTATGTCAATAGTATATTTTAATTAATATTACTAATATCAGCTCAATCTGTTGTTAAAAATAAAACCTAAATCTACGTTATTAGAAATTCTTTGGTTGCTTTTAAATTGCCCAGTTTGCTGAGAAATTACTGTTTGCATAAATTCGAAATATAAAATAAAAAAGCTACGTTTTCCTGAATGGCAATACTATGAGAACTCGTTATGCGTGAGGTACACAGAAGATACAGCTTTGGCCAAAAGAATTAGGCGTCCTCATATTATTAAGATATCTTTAAAATTAGTAGTCAGGTCGAAAAGCGTTTATCCGCCACCACCCCTTTGAGCTAATAACATTTCCATGTAATTTTAAAATTTTTGCAAGAAGGTATTAAACGGAATTCAGGCAGGTATCCACTACAGGTGTTGTTAATAAAATGCCAAACGGCTGAGAAGTTAATTAAAATCAAAATAACAGTTTAAAAGAACGGAAGAATTACTTTGCCTAATATTTAAGCTTCATCGATTTTAATTAAAACTCTCCTTAGTTTCACGATTACAGGGAGATCTTTTTTTAACAGCTTCACATTTAGAACCTCCCACTCTTTTCGACAGAAGTGGTACACAAACTATAGTTATACTAATTAGTGACTGTGACGATAAATCTACCGAAAAGGTACTTATGACAATATTACTCCTCAATAAAATTAGTAGGATGAACAAAACATAGCAAACAAATCACTATGCCAGATACGTAATATATGGTTCAAAAACATTATTTGATAATTTGGTATGAATTTTAATTTGCAATAATTAAATATATTGTTAAAATATAATAAAAGTCTAAATTATTAAGAACTATGTTTATTGCATTTAAATAACTTACATTATTAAACTGTTAAAGATTGATTAAATTCGAAAGGCAAATTAAACATCTTATGTTTCGAGGAATGGTAGCGTCTGGACCTGATTAAGAGGTAGCATGCATGGAACATAAATTAGACTTTTAGCTTCTGCAATTAGTGACAACACTTATCGAGGGGATGATAACTTCAAAAAATTTATAAAGGTCTTTCGTAAAGTATAATTATTTGAAATTTGATAATTATAGAAAGTTATGTGGTATAAATAGAACAAAATCATCCAGGCGTTCCCATGGTGTACTCATACAGTCTTATCGAAGAATAAAGCATTCAGGTTCTTTAAGAAATTACTTTGAAAGTAATTTTAAATTTAAAAATGAAAATCACCTGGGAATTTCAACTAAGTATTTTCACATTAAACTAAAATATGTAACATCTTGTGATGTGTTTTTTTCATCAACTGATTTTTGATGCGTTTAATTTGTTTTTGGTGTTACAGAACTTTCTAGCAGAGTCTTTTAAATTTTTGAACCATTGCATTGCCTTACTTTACGTTACCGTGCATTTATAACTGTGGTTAATAACTATTAAATACATATATGTATATGCATAAAGTATGTATATTTTAACATTAATTTTTTTTTGAATGGGCCAAATGGACCACAAGACGTTAAAATACTATCCATGTAAATGCATTCATGTGCACAAATGTTAAAAGATTCTTTTCTAGGCTGCTACATATAGCATGGTACATTCAAAATATTTTTTATTCAATATTCTTATGTTTTAATGTCCCTAGTCATTAAAATATTTTCATTTTTTATTAATTAATTTCGGTAGGTAAAGCTCCATATGAATTAAAAACTTTTGCTGTTGATAGATTATTTTCATGACGTGATAATTTACCATTGACCACAGAAGTATATTCTATTTTAATGCAATGGCAACACTTGCAAATAAAATAAGATCTTTATCTGCCGTTAGAATCGGCTTTTAAAATATTGCTATTCAACGAAAACTAAAATCTTTAATTTACCTTACAATTTATTTACTAAACTCAACTGAGCCATTATGAAGCGATAAATGCCCTTTTTAATACGCTTTTTTTAATCGTAAATTCAATTAATGCAATTTAAAATTAATTACATTTAATTTAAGATATAGCTAATCGTTAACATTTGTGAACATTTGGAATATTATTTTAATTAATAAAATATGAATATGTTTTTAATAATGTGCATTATATAGTTAAAGAACACAATTTGTTTAATTTATTTATTTATTTATTATTCAATTTCTTCAAACCTCAGGCTCAGTGCATGATTAATCCACATATACTTACCAAAAATTTATGATAATTTATTTGCAATTGTCGATAAGAGATGGCGGCACCGTATTACTAATGGCAAATTTAGTAGTATTTCAATTTTGTTTCGATTACATTCTCGTTATAACGCAGCTCGATATGTGGCGTCGGATATTACGTGATTGCTGCCCCAAATGTTTATGTAAAAATCAAGGCTTTGGAATATCGTATGTAGCTGCAGAACTACTATTCTCTCAGCACTATTAATTATAGGCTCAGCCAAATCTTTTCATCTTAGAGACTGAATTATGAAATAATTAGCCGCCAAAATGTTCAAAATATCGATTTCGAAGAGTCAGCAGAGGTAATGCTGTCTATAAGTCCCCATATCCACATCATTCTAAATTAAGTCATTTTCCTAGAGATCTTATATTAAATTAGGGTTAAAGGAGCTGATGTATTTCATGCTTCTTAATTTTCAAGGATTTCATAGGGCAAAAGAAATTGATTGTTAAAATTTTAAAAACGGTGGTGCTGCTATAAAGCTCTTTCACTAGAATGTAGAGCTAAAAGCTTGTATCGAGAATGGAAGTGTGTGAATCCATATGTTTCTTTAAAAAAACCTTAAATAGCTAGTAATAGTTCGTTATGGAGAAAGAAAAAAACTGAGAAAAAACTATCTCCCCTTCTTCACATACATACTAAAATCACTCATTTGCTAGTATATATCTAACTTATTTAGATTTAAAATACGTAATCACCATTCTTAATAACATGTTCAAACGTAAACATAAAAATTCCAGATATATTCTGTTGCCAAACGTAAAGTAACAATAATGACAAAATTATTATTTAATTTAACATGGACAATAACAATGTCAGTTTACAACAAATAGCCTGACATTTTATCTCCCTTGACATCTATTTGAAAAATACTCTTCTGGTGAGGTAAAATATCATGACAAATCAAAAGACCAAAACATCGTCTTAACCTTTCCAGAAAAGAGTATAAATTCGGAATTCCATAATCTTTCAACCTACTGAAAAAAATGTTGTCGTTTTAGGAACTTTTCTTCAACATAAGTTGCTTCTACTTTCAAAAGAATTTTTCATTTCTAAGCCCAAAAGGGACTATTATTCTCGAAACAGGATTTTACGTTAATTCACTATAAACGGCGTATCACTTTTCAAATTGTTGCCACCGAATATTAACGCTCAGTATTATTTAAAGAAATTAAATAATGAAGAATCTGCATGCATGTATGTATGTAAGTATGTTCCTTGCATTGTAATAAAACGACGATACCCACAGCCATTAAATTTTAATTACGTACTCCTCCACCCGAACATGTGCACCTGGAAGACCGAATTTTGAATTTCGAATTTGTTTTATTATTTATTTATCTTATATTTTGTGAAATTTTAATGAATTTTCGATTAGCAAAATCAACGATTTGAAAAACAGCACTGCAAATTAAAGCACGTTTATATCCAGCGAGCGAGATTTTATCCCCGTTCGGAAAAATGTGAAGTATCTTTCAACGTTAATTAATAAACTCGGTTCTATAAAAGCAATGTACTGCCTCCAATAAATACTAAATAAAATACTTTTATCTTCCACGCGCCAGCGTGTTTTCATTCAGTGAACTCTTAAGATACTTTCAAATTTTATCTGGAAGGTTACTGAGTACTAACTAAGCGATTTAAAAGCAATAAACAAAGTTATTAAAGTTTTCTACTTTCTAATGTGATTGATTTAAATAAACGTGTATTAAAATCATGAGATGCCTAATTAAAAATATTCCAAATCTTCATGAAATTTTACTAGTTGACCTCATTAAATCATTAGATACTTTTTATTTTTCATGATAATATTTTAGATGACTAGCTGTGCGAGCGTCTAGTTTTTAAAGAAATAATATAGTGAACATAAAAATCTGTATGACAACCTCTAGCATTCTATCGGAAATTCTAAAGATACGTTTTAAATTTTTTGTGATTCTGCTGTTAAACTGAATTTTATGTGACGCAAGTGCGAAGACCGTGATATTTAATAAATAAAGCTAACACATAAAAAGTTAATAATAAAAAGACAAAAAAAATTTTTTGTTAGGTATCTCACTAAGTATCTCACTAAATATTGATATGATGAATTGAAATATGAATTGATATGATAACTGAAAAAATATTAAAATGGCTGCCAACATTTAACACTGTTTCGGGAATGCTAAACATATGCTACTCTGTAGCTTTTCAGAGTTTTGTGATATTTGTTATTGAATTGTATGTGGCTTAAGAAGGAAACGATGTTTAATTATAAAGCTCAAAAGACACAAAAAAAGAAAAGAAAAGGGGGGGGGGAGATAACAGGAGTCAGAGCAAGCGCAGAGTAGCAGACTGCTAGCTCAGCGACAGGGTTTAAAACCTTAACAAACCCTAGTAGGCGACCTTAATCGACCTTTTGAGCAACGGTTAAAATCTGAAAGCTTTCATATATATATATTATAATAAGAAACATTTCCATGTACCATCTCCAAGAAACAGAAATTCAATTTAAAATCATCACTGAAAAGGTATTTGTTTTCTATTTAAGAAAGTTTAGCCTAAATTGGCGACAGAACTGTAAAGTTTATTGGAGATAACACTCAGAGAGCAGGCTGTTACTAAAATAGCGCTAAAAGCTGCTATTAGTTTGAATATAAATTCGATATAAAAGTAATTAAAAGTAAATTAATAAGCCCAAGACTTGCGTTAAAGCTGCAATAGCAGCTTTTAGCTCTATTTTAGTAACAGCCTGCTCTCTGTGTATTATCTCCAAGAAAGTGGCCAATTTAGGCTAAACTTTCTTAAATAGAAAAGAAACACCTTTTCGATGATGATTTTTAATTGAATGCCTGTTCCTTGGAGATGCTATATGGAAAGTTTTCTTATTATAATTTATTGTGAATTATTTGTTAATTACTTTGCAGCTTTAGCGCAAGTCTTGGCTTATTAGTTTACTTTTGATTACTTTTATATTAAATTTATATATATATATATATATATATATATTTAATAAATGATAAGAATGTTAAAATTAAGAAAACGACTTTACTTTCCAGGCACCCATTTGCATATTATATACTGCATCTAAAAAGGAAAAAATATAATATTTGAAAATTATTTAAATACAATTGTTGCGTGCGTATGGGTTCGTCACGGATTAAATGCACAAGTGGTTAAAAGGTTAAAAAAAATTTATTCTTTCCGCAAGAAATAAATCAAAATGCCGAAATATTTCTTCAGAGATATTCGTACTATATCACAATATCTCAAACGTTGAACAGAATTCAATTCAAAACAGATAAAGTTAATCCAATCTCACCGCGAATTCGCTACAGTCAGTCACAACATTAATTAAACAAACAGCAGTTCTCTTTAAACAGCTACAACAACAACTGAGATGAGGTGTTTAAATTCGGTTTTTAAAAGCTTTTCGGTTTTTTTTTTAATTAGCATGAGATCATTCTTTTACTTTCTCGATTTTTCTGGGCTACAAAAGCAATTACGAGATATTTATTTATTAAATATTAAATGCACGCGCTCGTGTATTTTTACTTTTCCGGCTCAGCTTTCTCTTACAATTAATTCGTCAGGCGCTGCATTGCACTGAAAAATAAAACAATTTTAATTACAATTGTAAATGAATAGCCAAATAAATATGAAATCCGTAACACTATTTTACATATTGCTTCTAATACGCGAAGAAAATCGTATTCTCTCGAAATAAGAAATTTTGCCAATCTATTCTGCATAATAGTTAGCACCCAATCTATTTATAAGCATCATAATGCTTATAAATACATTGCAATTTTTTAGCTGACCAATTAAGGACTAATATAGAGAGTTGCATTTCCACGCTCATGAACTTATAAATAGAAAGTATTGCCATCTCATTGCCATAATCTTCGATTTAATTAATTTTTTAAGTTTATACATAGTATATGTGTATAAATATATTGTTCTCGTTGTTAAAAACAGGAGAG
>KK118468.1:363380-389338 GCA_000611955.2 Stegodyphus mimosarum
GGGAAAGAGGAGAGAAAAAGTTAGTTTCTGATAGATGTTTAAGGTAGCAACTGATTCCAAAATATGCAATTGCCAGTCTTCCTGGTCCTTCATTCATAAAAATTATTTCTTAAAATTCTTCATGGAGATATGGCCTAATTCATTTCTACTTTGATACATTCTTTTCATTGTTAAAAAATTACAATTAGAGAAAGATTTTTATGCAATAAGTTTTTGTTTATAATAGGTATGATAATTAATGAACTGAAAGGAGAAAAATTATTTATCATATAATTTAATGGCAAAAATAGATTAATTATTTTACTTACAGAATTGATCTATAATTTTATATGACAAATAATACAGGCGCGGGGCTCTTAAATAACGAAATCTATTAATGTAATTGCACTGTAGAAGGCATAAACCACTGTCTTTTTTTATTTAGTATGAACGCCCCACACTTTTCTGATTCGTGATATAAAATTGTAGTTAAATTCAGTAAACAGAATTATTTAATTTATTACCGCCATTAAACTATATGATAAATTATTTTTCTCCTTTTAGTTCATTAATTATCATACCTCTTTTAAGAAAAGCTTATTGTATGAAAGCCTTTTTTGGGGGGAAGGGGGGTAATTTTTTTCTGCTTTCTCTTCTCAATTACACATTATTGATAAAAACTGAATTTTAAAAAAATCATTATTACTTCCTTATACGAAGTAAAGGAAGTACTGTAATCACGAAAATTCCAGGTACCATATTTCAACTAAAATATCCATTTTGACCGCTATCGAATGCAATTTAACGATATTTTTGCGTGACATCTGTACGTAAGGCCAGATTAAAGAACTCTGTTTCCCCAAACGAATTATAAAATCGATTTAAAATGGATTCAGATGAGATTTTTTTTCATGGTGTCTCTACGTACGTACGTATGTAGGCATCTCGTATAACTCAAAATTATAGTATATTATAGCGGCCTCAGAACTATGAAATTTTGTATAAAGGACTGCTATAAACATGTAGATGTGCACTTCTCTTTTTAGTTGCAATAGGCCGCACAAAAAGTATATATATATGTGGTGCCTATGTTGAACGACAGATGGCGCTGACTTGGATGAGGGAACGGAATTCCATCTAATGTGGCAGTTGGCCTCGAGACGTATTGAATGAATAACGACGCTAGATTTAAAGACGTAAACAAAAGTGTATCATAGAAGCGAACTAAATTTACATAAACTTATTTGTAAGAAATGTAAATACTTTAAATGTAATTAAATGTGCTGTCCTTTCAAGAAGTTTCTTAGATGTCTTTTTAAAAAAGGTATTACCCCACAATTTATCAGAAGTGGGATTAAGGAATGCTTCAAGCAATTATTGAAAATCTACATTGATGCTGATATAGAACGCCATAATTAACTAGCTGGATTACCAATTGAATGACTATTCGAAGCTTGAAGGTATGTAATTTTGTTTTCATATTTTAAAATGATTTTAAGTGACATTAAAAAAATCTACGTTGCATTGAAGAATTGTAAAGCAGATAAGATTAGAACTTTACATAGATTTATTTTTGATTCTGATGGAGATCGGTCAAACCGAAAGAGAATTAGGAACTTTTCTGGATTTGATTTTGCTTTAGATAGTGACGAATTTCAAAAGAAATTAAAACATGTAGAAGAAAGTTTTTCATTTAATGAGCTAGTTACAATTTCTAATATCCTAAGCATTTCATTCGAAGGCGATAAATCAGAGCTAGCAAAAAGAATTCTATCTTTATTATGCAATATTGAAACATTAGCTGAAAATATAAATGGCGCCGTTACGTCTAGCTCGGATGAATCGGAAACAGAAGTAGAAAGAATACCAAACGATTTTTCAATGCAGCGCAATATTTTCGATAAGAAAAATTCTTCTATACAGTGTGATTATGCTTGTAAAAATGTTATTAATGGAAATTCTATAATTCAGAATGTTAATATTAATTATTCTGATATCGAAAGCACAATTACGAAGTTTAGTGCAGAATCGCATGAAAATGTTTTTCGTTGGATCGAGCATTTTGAAAATACTTCTAAACTATTTAATTTGTCTGATTTGCACAAATTTATTTTTGCCAAACGATCGCTTGGCGGGAAAGCTGCATTATTTATTCGAACAGAACCGGAAATTAATTCATGGTCAAAATTGAGAAAAGCTTTGATTGACGAATTCTCTTTTGAAATAAATTCTGCTAATTTACATGAATTGTTAAATCAAACGAAAATGAAAAATGGCGAATCGGCTCAAGAATATTTCTTAAAGATGAAAGAATTATGTAATTTTGGGAAAATAGATGACGCTGCCTTAATGCATTATGTTATAAAAGGAATAAATGACAGACACGAAAACAAAATGGTACTATATGGATGTAAAAACTTACTCGAATTTAAAGAAAAACTGAAAGTGTACGAAGTAATGAAAGACGATTTTGCAAAAAGTGAAGGTGCTTTCGATAGAACGAAAACGAAACATGATTTTAATGATAGAGCTAATTTAAAAAACGAAAATGTGAGTAAAAGTAAAGTAAAGAATGATGGTAAATCTGATATTAAATATAATAGTTTCGAAAGTCGTAACAATAAATTTTGTTTTAATTGTGGTTTAAAAAATCATATCTCTAAAAATTGTATTCATAAAGATAAGGGAATTAAATGTTTTAAATGCAAAGCTTTCGGTCATAAAGCTTCAGAATGCTCTAAAACAAATTCTAAACAAGAAGTAGCTAGTGTGAATGTTAATGTTGAATCAAAATTGAACAAATTGGTAATGATCGGTAATTTAAAGGTAAAATCTTTAATAGATACTGGAAGTCAGGCAACATTGCTTAGAAAATCTGTTTTTGATAAATTAAATGTTAAAGAATTAAGTCCTTCGAATTCTACTTTGATGGGATTTGGGAAATGCCGAGTAGAACCATTAGGCTGTTTTAAAGAAAGTATTCAGATTGATGATTTTAAGTGTAGTGCTGACATTTGTGTAGTAAACAATGATGCTATGTCTTGTGACGTTATTATAGGACTCAATGTGTTAATGCAGGGCGAAACCCTAATAAATGAAAATGGAGTTACGATTAAAAATAAATCACTGTGCACAAAAGAAATAAACACTTTGTCTGTTCTTCCAATTGATTTATCTTACGATGAAACTGAAGTAAATATTGAACCTGATGTTCCAAATATTTTCAGAGATAAGGTGCAACAATTGGTTTCGAGTTATGTACCGCGTAAAACTAAAACAACGAATATAGAGATGAATATTCTGGTAAAAAATAATGAACCCATATTTCATCAGCCTCGCAGGTTGCCATTTTCAGAAAAAAGAATTGTCGAAGCTCAAGTAGCTGAATGGTTAGCACAAGGAATAGTAGAACCTAGTTCTTCAGAATATTGTAGCCCCGTTGTAATCGTTAAGAAGAAAAATGGAACACCTCGTGTATGCATAGATTATAGGAGATTGAATAAAATAGTTGTAAAGGACAGATTTCCACTTCCATTAATTGAAGACATTCTAGATCAGTTACAGGGATCACATGTCTTTAGTACAATTGATCTTAAAAATGGGTTTTTCCATGTTGACGTAAATAGGGATAGTAGGAAATATACTTCATTTGTAACACACGAAGGGCAATATCAATTTCTTAAGGTTCCTTTTGGATTATGCAATTCTCCGGCTGTTTTTCAGAGGTACATTAACACTATTTTTCGACCTTTAATTAATGATGGTATTGTTTTGCCCTACATGGATGACGTAATAATCTTGTCTTCCTCCCTTGAAGAAGGAATCGAACGACTTGAACGGGTCTTAAAGCTTGCTAGTGAGTACGGACTCGAGATTAATTTTAAGAAATCTCATTTTTTGAAGAAGAGGATAGAATTCCTGGGTCATGTTATCAAAGAAGGTAAAATTTTTCCATCTACTTTAAAAACGAAAGCAGTCCTAAATTTTCCAGAACCGACTACTTTGAAACAAATTCATAGTTTTCTTGGCCTCACCGGATATTTCAGGAAGTTTATTCCAAAATATTCCATTATTGCTAAACCTTTGAGTGATCTCTTGAAAAAAGATCGTAAGTTTAAATTTGAAGAAGAAGAAAGAAATTCTTTCAATCGATTAAAGACATTATTAGCTGAAAAGCCTGTCTTAGGAATCTATAATCCCAGTTATGAGACTGAATTGCATACTGACGCTAGCTTAGAGGGATATGGAGCAATTTTATTGCAGAGGTCTCCATATGATAATAGTTTCCACCCTACCTACTTCATGAGTAAGAAGACCACTGACGCTGAGAAGAAGTATTCTAGTTATGAACTCGAAACTCTAGCAATCATAGAAGCACTAAAGAAATTCCGCGTGTACTTACTGGGAATTCCTTTTAAAATTGTGACTGACTGTGCCGCATTTGAAAAGACCATGTCAAAACGGGACTTATCAACTCGTGTTGCTCGTTGGGCTTTATTCCTACAAGAATTTAATTATGTGATTGAGCATCGTTCCGGTACCAGGATGGCTCATGTCGACGCCCTAAGTAGATCTCCCATTAGTATTTTTTGTGTTTCAGTTGATATTTTACCAAAGTTGAAATTAGCCCAAGATAAGGATAATGAAATAAAAATGATAAAAGAATTACTTAAAAGTTCTAGTTATGAAGACTATTGTGACAGAAATGGAATTTTGTTTAAATTTGTTGATGGTAAAGAATTAATGGTTGTGCCTGAAATTATGGAAACAGAAATTATACGAAGTTTCCATGAGAAAGCACATTCAGGAGTCAAATATACTGAGAAAAGCATCCAAGAGTATTATTTTATCCCTAAACTCAGACAGAAAGTAGAAAATATCATAGCAAACTGCGTTCATTGTATTCTTGTGAATCATAAGAAAGGAAAGAAAGAAGGTTTCTTACACCCAATACATAAAGAAGATGTGCCGTTAAAAACGTATCATTTAGATCACCTTGGTCCTTTGGAGGGTACACATAAGAATTATAAGTACATCTTAGTAGTTATTGATGCATTTACTAAATTTGTATGGATTTATCCTACGAAGTCCACAACATCTGCTGAAGTTATAGCGAAGTTGGAGATACAAAAGGCTGTATTTGGCAGTCCTTCTCAAATAATCTCGGATAGAGGTACAGCTTTCACCTCCAGCGAATTCGCCGATTATTGTTCTAAAGAGAACATTAAACATCATTTGATTACTACCGGCCTGCCTAGAGCTAACGGTCAAGTTGAACGTATCAATCAGACTATCATATCAATTCTTTCAAAATTGTCTTTAGAAAATCCGACTCAGTGGTACAAACATACAAATGAGCTGCAGCAGGCTATTAACTCGACATACCAGCGAAGTATAGATACCACACCCTTTGAACTGCTCTTTGGTACAAAGATGAATGCTAAAGGTACTGATAAGTTGATTGAAATGATCGAAGCTGAATTTCAAGCGAATTTTGAAGCTAAAAGAAATGAACTTAGGAAGCATGCGAAGCAACAGATATTTAAAATTCAAGAAGAGAACAGGAAAACATATAATTTAAGAAGAAGAGAACCAAGAGATTACAAAGTCGAAGATTTGGTCGCTATAAAAAGAACTCAGTTTGGACCGCATTTGAAATTAAAACCAAAGTATCTTGGACCATACAAAATAACTAAAGTTAAAGGTGGCAATACATACGATGTAGTTAAAGAAGGAAGTCATGAAGGTCCTAATTATACGACAACTTGCTCTGAATTTCTAAAACCATGGAGTAACTGTTAAGAAGAATACGAGAAAAGAAGACTGAAGTAAATTAAAGAAGAAAAAGAAATATATTGCACATATTTTCTGTAAGAAGACGAAAACTTAAAAAATATATCATGACGTTTAAGACGAAAATAGAGACTCTTAATGACGAAAGGAAAGAGGCTTAAAGACGAATTGAAAGACGCCTAAAGACGCATGAAAAGGTGCATAAAGACGAAGAAACTGCGGTTAAAGACGTTAACTACTGTTTCTATGGCAAATTAAGTTTGAAGACGACTCTACTCATTTTGTCATTCTTGAAGCTGAAAGACGATCAAGGACTCTAAATAGTCTAACCTATAATTTTAGACGTGCTATTGTCTATTCTGTTTTGCTTTTGTATTTTTTTTATATTTGCAGTGTCGCCTGGAGGACCAGACGAATCCAGGATGGCCGAAAATATGTGGTGCCTATGTTGAACGACAGATGGCGCTGACTTGGATGAGGGAACGGAATTCCATCTAATGTGGCAGTTGGCCTCGAGACGTATTGAATGAATAACGACGCTAGATTTAAAGACGTAAACAAAAGTGTATCATAGAAGCGAACTAAATTTACATAAACTTATTTGTAAGAAATGTAAATACTTTAAATGTAATTAAATGTGCTGTCCTTTCAAGAAGTTTCTTAGATGTCTTTTTAAAAAAGGTATTACTCCACATATATATATATATATATTTCTTTAGAAAGTTAAAACTTGAACGATAGTATTTCAAGGTTTTAAAAACTGCGCATCTAGCTGCAAATTTTATTATACTATAATTAACAAGCAAGAATGCAGAAGCTATAGTACACCCGAAACTCACTGAATCCTATTCGTAAAAGCACGGTAGTGTCAAAGGTTACATATCAAACATAATTAAAACTTCATTATTAACAATAAAACATTACTAAAAATATATGCCACTAAAAATTGAAATTTTTTAGAAAATTGGGAAAAGCAGAAGTTGCAAGAAAAATGGGATGTACGGAGTAAAAGGGTAATTTCGGATATCAAATTTCCACGAATTCTGAAGATATTGTTTTCGTGGTATCTGTGCGTACGTACGTATGTATGTATTTATTTCGCGTAACTCAAAAACGAGCAGACTCATAACGTTGAAATTTTGTATATAGGACTGCTATAACATGTAGATGTGCACCTTTTGTTGTGGTTGCAATCGACAGCACCAAAAGTATATATATATATGTATGTATATATATATGTGTGTGTGTGTATATGTATCCACTTTGTTACTCTGAACAATGAACTCAGTTTCTTTATTCTCATATGTTTGTAAACTGTGCACTTTTTTGCTTTAAAAATGATTGAATTTTGTTCTTCTTATCTTGTTTCTATCTTTCAATTTTTAATATAGATATTTTGAGTTTTTATGTATTTTTGCCTTGTCGCGAAGTGACAGCTGAATTAATTAAATGGGAAATATATCCCTAATGAAAATCGAGGAAATAAGTTTAAATGAAATGCAGGAAATATGCGTATAATTTAACATTCCGAACAAGAACGTCATATGGTGTACACATCAGACTTTTTTATTCTTATACGAGTATGCTGGTAAATTGTGCATTTTTTGTTTTAAAAATGATTGAATTATGTTGTTCTTATCTTCCGGTTAAGGTTTTTATTCCTTTAATTAAACTCCATGCAGTATTTGTAGAATTATCAACAATTTAAAAGTTGTTTAAGTATGGCTAAGCCTAATTATTTTTATCATAGCAGCCATATTTATTCACATTTGAAACTTTGCAGAATAATGGATTTGTTGCCAGTATAGAGAAACTAAGCTTCGCAACATAAAAGATAACGTCTTCTTTTATTACTGTGAATTAAATCATGCTTAATTCATTCTCGAATTTATTCGAGGATATAAGTGTTTAAGATTTACTTCATAATTTTTAATATAGACATTTTGAGTTTTGATGTGTTTTTCCTTGTCGCGAAGTGAGAACTGAATTAAATGAATGAGAAATATTGAATCATCTGTGAAAATCTGTTTCTGTTATTTTTTTAATTTCTTTTACATATCGTTTGAGATTTATTATAGTATTTGAATACAACATGTAGCTACAATTATATAATTTTTCAGATCATATAATTTTTGTGCATTCTGAGTTATAAAATGAATGAGATGTAACACTGTTAAATGAATCTAACATCAGAGTGTTGCTATGGGAAAAAAATATAGTGAATTTTAAAGAGTGCATTTATTCTATTGTGGTTTATGCGCTATCGTCGAAGTAGATTTAATTCAATCCAATAAGTTTAAATGAAATGCAAAATGCGTATAATTTAATATTCCGTACAAGGAAGTCGTGTAGTGTACACATCAGATTTTTCAAGAAATCATAATTATTTTTGCTTCCAACAAATTCTGTAATTACTTTCAAAAGTTTCATTAAGAAAGTATATGTATATTATCTACGAAAAAATGTAATGTATTTGATTTTAGACTACACTGAGCGCTGTGTTCGCATCCTGTTGATTTCCAACAATGCATTATTAGTACTACACGGTTTTTTTTCCAGTCAACTTTGTGCTATTCAGTTCCACAATTTTAAGTTCTTCCAGTGATTTTCCTATGCTAAAGAGTAACGTATTTTTGACCTTTTGCGAAAAATTTTTTCTTAGATAAATTATTGCATAATCTACAGTGCTCGCTTCTTTGTATCTTGTGTATTGTTATAACCAATACCAGCTTAACACAAGGCCGCTAGAACACTTGCCTAGGGGCCTCATGTTAATTCATCTAAATATCATTTGCATTTCATTTCTGTGAGTAGTTGTAGGGGCTCCAGCACACTGGTTTGCCTGGGAGCTCATAATGCTGTTATGGCGGCATAATACAACTTTATTTTTTCGGTACTATAACTATATTTAACAGGAAATTGTTTTGATAGAGGCTGTAAGCCAACCTCACCAGAGTCTATGAGGAGTGATGGTAAGTTCGCTTCACACATTAGATCTCTGCGAAAATAAAAAGGCCATTTAATTCCTGATATATATCCAAAACCTCCATTGACGAGTCATTTGTTAACATTTTTTCCTGCTTTAAATCTCAGCACTATTTCAGTTCCAATGAAAGTCTCTAATTCCCTTGGCATACTTGTTGTCTTATTAATATCGGTCGAATAAGATATTATCACTGCTTCCTATAGAATCCACCAACTCATCTTGAGATTTTATTTCATGAATTTTTATTTATTTCTCTGTTTTGAAGTGCTTCAGTGCTCTTTGATTATGTTGAAATACTTGATCATTTATTCGACAAACTCTTAAATCTTGTTCTACCGAGAAATAGTCATCTTCTTTCATATTCACTCGCTTCATTAATTCAAAAGTATATTCCGCTCTGAGTTCCCAATCCGCAAAGCATACAGAATGTCAATGAAAGTAGTCTTTGCTGTCATATTCTGTGAGTTTCACTAAAGAAAATTATCGCCAATAATGTGTCGCTGGTGCTAAATGATGAAGTTGGTGGAAAACGTAACTTCATCTGACAGGTAGTAACTGCTTCGAATCACCAAACAGTATATTATACTTATACTTAAAAAAAAAAAAAAAAGTCATTAGACTTTTTCTGCTATTTTCTGCTCTATTCTGCTCTATTCTGCTATTTCTCTATTTTCTGCTTCATTCAAACATACTGTAATGTATCTTTTCGCGATCAGCCAATCAATTAACTGCCTCCTTACTGCCAGCGAACAGCCAGCAAGGGAAACAGACAGACAGATTTGAGTTGTATGCGAGAACTTCGGAAGGGTGTTTGTATCCCAGCTTTAGTTTGGTTTCTAGCCGGTATAGCGGATACAATTCTGTAGCCTGCTGACATAATACCTGAGTTAAATATGTTTAAACTTATGGTTGTTTCTTTAAGGAGGCTCGTACACCTTAAAACCTTCTTCGAATATGTCACTGTTGCAAGAATTGGAATAACTTTATTTATTTTAAGAGCAATTACTTCCAACTTTTTACAGCTGACTACATAATAGAGCTGCTTTGGGAACTAGGAACCAGAGTAACCAGAATTTGTATTGCCACAAATATTTTTATCTACTTTGTGACAAAATTTTTTATGTGTTCACGTCATGTTTCCACCTTGCGCGCGTAATATTTTAAAAATGGCTAACAGTACATAATTGAAATTTGATGGAATTCTTTGTATGGGCACTATCTTCTAACTAAACCAAAAATCTGATGAATATTTTGATATTAAAAAAAATTTTATACATGAAAGCATTACAGATTTTTGTAATAAAATATATTTTATAAACTCATCTCCAAATAAAATAATTTAACATCAATTTCTTAGTATTTTTGGCTTAGTGTAGTTTTAAAATGTTAGAAAAGCTATGTATTAAATATAGAAATAAATTATGCAACAGAATGTTTTAAACTGTGTGCGCAACATGGAAACATGACGTGAACGCATAATAATTTTGTCCCAAAGCAGATTAAATTATAAAACTACAAACCTTCTGGTTACTAGTTCCCAAAGAAGCTATATTATGTAGTCAACTGAAAAAAAAGTTGGAAGTTATTACTTTTAAAATAAATAAGTTATTCCAATTCTTGCAACAGTAACATATTCGAAGATCTTAAGGGGTTTAAGGTGTACGAGCCCACTTCAACTATACTTTATTAACCTCTGCAAATACTTCTTTACATAAAAATCTTGTTTATAGATAACAAAAAAAAGGTTAAAATTATAATTATCTTGGATGCGTTATTTTCCCCTTGAACGTTTTTGAGGAGGATTTTCTAACGAGAACTTTACTTTGCACAAGGAAAAACATGAAAGCAATGTACAGTGATCACAATTCAGCCTAGAACCAGTATTCACTTGTGTTATCTACTCGTCCGATGTTCCAATCAAATACGGTAATGAATTGCATTTTAGAACAATGATTTTCAAAAATAACACAACTCCAAAGAAAAGCTGGGCATTTATTTTAGGATTTTTTAATATTATACTTGAAGGAAATATTGATGTAAATATGAGTAACATAACTTTTCTAATTGTTCATGCTTTTAATATACTTTTTTTTACCCACAATAGTTCTAAAAAAAATAAGAACTTATCTTCATCAAGCAGGGAAAAGGTTAAACTGGAAACTGGCAGTCAAAAAAATAAATTTTCCTCAACTTTAGAATCGTTACAGACGTGACCACTAGATGGCAGCACACGTATCCATAGTTGATTAGCAAGCTAAACAGTGAAGTGCCCGGATATATGCAGAATATTTTCAGGCTTGCTATTGAAACGTGCGGGATGGTGGAAAGAATCACAAGAGGATACTGAGTGAGTCACCATGAGATTGCGTCAAGAGCAGAATTCTAAAGCATCATGCGGTTGTAGTCATGGGTAGAGAGCGATTATCTTTTTCTTTCATCTTGGTGCTCAGTCTTGGTGTTTTCTTATTATTGCAGCATTTCGCTTATAGTAAAGGTAAGTAAGATTTCTTGCTGTGGCTTATTCTCTTTCATTATCTGATCAATACGTTTCCTATTTGATGCTTTTGTGCGTATTTATTCTGCTTTTATGTTTTTATACTGAAATCTTCAGCTGCTTTAATGACGATTATAATTATAAAGAAGAAATTAAACATTGGTAATGGAATATGCTGATTCGTGTTTTGAATAACCATAAGCGCATTATGGTTTAAATAAATTTATTACGAATTTTTTACAATAAATATATGGAAGAGATTTTTTTGCCTTTAAAATGATTAATCCCAGGAAGATAAATTGTTCCGATTTCGGACGTTGCGTGTCATATTTAAATATTAATCTCATTAGGTAAAGTGCGAAACAAAAGTGAAGAGATTTTAGTAGTTTGGTAAATAATTAGTATTTTAGTGATTTTATCTTTTAATGAGTGATTTTTTAAAAGATATTTTAAGATACTTTTATGACTATCAGAAACGTAAAAGATTTGTCCCGAAAGGTTCTGAAGGGTATAATATACTTTTATCGCATGCGTTTGATTTTTTAAAACATTTATAAATATACATTCATTTAATATTTAACTAATGCATCGAAAGATGCACAACGAATATATGTATGTTTTTGCTAAGAATTTAGCCAGATTAAATGCATTTCTGAAAAGCATATGTTGTGCAGTTGAAAATAATCCATGAAATTATCTTAAACTGTTGAAATCATCTTAAATTTTTAAATGGCTTAACTTAATAAACTATTATTTTAATTAAATGATTAATTTATCTTTCGAGAAAAAGAGGAAGGAGAAACGGAAATTCGATTGTTAAAACCATAAGTATGGTATTATTAATATGACCATATACGTGATCAGTTTCGAATATGGTTCTTTAGAACACAAGCAGTGTAATAATAATACACGCCAGTGTTAGATCACATTCTGGTTTCGTTTTCGTTCGATATCCGTTTAATCTATCTTCGCATGCGTCTCTAAAAATAACTTTTCTAGAAATTCTGAATCAGCTGTAGTTTCAGAATCATAATACAGGTGGGACCTACAAAAACGTACCATAATAGTAGCAATAAAAATACTAATACAAATAGTAGTTAAAAAAATATGAGTTTCATGACATCATGTTGTACGAAAGCAGATTTTCTTAGAATGTTTACGTTAAATTAAGAAATAAAAATTAGAACATAAATATAAATAACATAGCGTTTACAAGTTTGGCATTTCGAGGAGAAGGATCTAGCAAATAATCTAGGAGTTCAAAAATCGAAAAAGTAGAAAATTTGAAACGTAATAATTAAATAGTAGTATGAATTCAGAGAATATGTATAGGGTTGCCATATGTTATGATCTTTGATGAAAGCACTTACACTCCCGAAAATGTTTTCGGGATGTTGGTTTGTTTCGGTTTTCAGCTTCCGAAAAAAAAATTTTTGAGATGGGAATGAAATGGATCCTTTTTTTTTCTCATCTGAATTTGAAAATACGTTTTCTTCCCACTTTTTTCCCTGTTGGACCCTACTTTCATCCTGTGACTGTCTATCCTTCTTCTGAGAAAAATGTTAGTTTTCTTTTGCACCGTTGATGGTTTTACTCCGTATTCAGATTTTACCCTTGTTGATTCAGATTTTACTTTTGCGTTTAACCTTTGAGGTTATGCTCCAGAAAATCCACCACCATCTTTTGAGGAACGTTAGCTTTCAGAAGTTGGCTCTCAGAATCGTTATGCACGGTTCATTATCCGGCTCCATATCGAAAATTTGTCCTTATTAAAAGTTACTTTCGCCATGTGACTGTCTATTCTTCTTCTAATGAAATCTTGGATTTCATGTGCGTGGATGATGTGCCCTTGTTGGAAACTACTTTTGCCATGTTGTTGTCTACCTTGCTTGTGAGAAAGTATTGGTTTTCTGGTGCACAATTAAAGGCCTAGTTTCGTTTAGTATTTCTGAGGACATTTGCCGGATAACAGTTTAACGACTATTTTGTGAATCGTTCTTCCCGTTCAAAAATTTACACTGACTACCTTAAAGTACAATTGTGAGTCGAGTATTCTGGTGGACGCTCATGTGACGCATTATTTCGTATTCGTTAGTGGAAATTTTTATTTATTTGTACATTGATCTCAAACACATCCTTTGAAATTTTAGCTGTGATTTATACAGCACAAGAATATCCCAGATGGAATATAAGAATGTTCCAAGAAAATTCTATGATATTCCAATCATATATTAGATTATGCGTGGAATACTCCAGTAATCATCTATTTCGATGTGCCAGGAATATTCAATACCTGCAACATATTCCTTACATGGTTTGGGAATGTTCAAAAAGTTTAAGCTGTGAAAGAAGGAAAATCTGTTATCTTGTCAATGTCAAAAAATGTTCTGTTGGCTTTTATACGAAAAGCAGTCACAATCCATTCTTTTCCAAGGTTTGATATGCTTAAGATCACCAAAGATTTTTACTATGTAGAAGAGTATACCCACGAGATACACCGGGAACAGACCAAGTCTGTTCCAGTAGATCAGAAGAATGTTCCAAATTGGAAATGTTTGGCACATTTTAGGAATATTCCTCAAATACTATAAAATATAGGTGATACGCTTAAAAATAGGTGGTACCTAGGTGATACGCTTGGAATACTCCATATGTAGTGGGATAATATGAATTCTTATATTCGTTATTTATGTTTCAAATTTAATCAGAAAACTTCACAATGTACAAGAAATGCGTTGACACTCGGCTAAGCGTATGATATTTCTGTTTCAGATTTAATGAACAAACCAAGGAATTTAAAAGAAATGTGTTGACACAGCTCTAAAATAATATATTATTATTTTCCATGCGCTAGTGTGTTGCCATTCGGCAAAGCGTAAGATATTTATTTTTTCTTTCCATTTTAATCTGTCTGCTACTGATTAACAATCTAAGCGATTTAAAAGCAATAAACGCAGTTCTTCATCTCATTTATTATTAATTACTAACTGGACGCTGTGAAATTACACCAGATGGATTCATTAAAAATCATTATATCTTTTTTCCCAAAAATTATTTTAGGTGGCTATTATATTGAATTGAAAATTATATCTGAAACTTACATCTTCTGTATCTCTTACGTCAGCTTTCATATTTGCATATCTATTCTCAATATCTCCACTATATTGTTCCATTTTCAAATAAGTTGTATTGGTATATCAGTGTAAGGAATGTAGTTTTTTGTGTCATACTGTAATGCTGCTTTATTTATAGGGAAAAAGATTTTTTTTCTGAATAACCTATCTTAATAATTAAAATAATAAATAAAAATTTGTCCTACAATAGCCTTTATACGATAGATTTTAAATCCAAAATGAATATTTAGGAGGGGGGGAGGAAAACTATAAGGCATTTTCCTTAGCGATGCGCAGTTACTAGCTCTAAAGCAGCTGTGAAAGGAGGGCAATTGTAGAAGAAAAACGTTCGTCCCCCATCTCATTGTTGCTTTTCTAAAGAGCACTGCGTCATCTTTTCGTTTCTCTGCAATTCCTAAGGGGTTGCTCGAAAAGAACTTTTACTTTTTTTAGATTTTTATTATCTTTTCACGTATTGTGATCTAGCTAGGATCATCGACAGTGATTTTATTTATTTATTTTTATTTTTCTTAGTAGCAAACGATAAAACTCCCATGAGAATAGATAAACGCTCACCGTGTTACTCTTCCCATTCATTAGACATAATCCCAGCCAAATTCATTTAAGTTTCATCAGTTTTTCTTAAAAATATCATAACATAAGGTCGTTATACATGAAGTTTCTGTATTCAGATTTCTTCTCATTCCATTTTAATAAACTTACGTTAATGTTAACTTGGAATATAGGCTATATTTAGAAAGGAAAAGGGAAGGAGGAAAAAAAAAGAGGGAAAAATAAAAAACAGGTAAAGTTTTTCACCAGTGTGTGGTATTTTTCAACCAAATATTATTTAAAACATAAAATTGGGCAAAACAGTGGCCGAGCGGTAATGTTGCTGAACACTGACAGTTCGGTAGGTTTTCAAATCCTGGTGCACGCGCTGGCTGCACGGCCGTTTTTGTGGTTTTCCTCAATTGTAACACAGATAGGATCCAGTTTCTCTTAAAAGTTTTTCACGGGGCATCTCCGCCGTTGGCGAATACCATTTTGTGCGAAAAATCATGATAGTAATAAAGAATTTTTTATTAACGTTTTGTGTGTTAACTTTATTAATTAAATGTCACAATCTTCGCACTCACGCCACATAAAATCCAATTCAACAGCAAAATTACAAAATATTCAAAACCAGCATATCTTTAGAATTACGATAGAGAGTCTCCCACTCTGGAGATAAACTGTTTTTATTCCGTACAGTGTTGTCTCTACTCGCTCTCAAATAGTTGAGTCTGTAAATCAAAAATTCTTTAAAGTTTTACAAAATATGAAATTCGAAATTCAAAATTTGGGTTTACAGGTGCACATGTTCGGTGAAAGACTACGTTATTCAAAATTTGATGGCACTAAAAACCGTCGTTTTTCACATAACGAAGAACATACATACATGGAGATTCTTCATCATTTAAGTTCTTTAAAAATAATACGGAGCGATAATATTTGGGGAGCAATTTGAAAATGGATTCAACCGTTTATAGTGTACGACGCAAAACCCCATTTCGAGACTACAGCCCATTCCGACTAACGCCCTTTTGGACTATTAATAAATTGATATTATTGAACTTGAAGTTACTATTATTATTTAAAATAAGAATTAGTATTATTTTCAAATAAGTTATTGATATGCCAATGTGATTGGTGCTTTTTTTTTGTCACACGTAATGCTGCTGCATTTGGTGCAGAAGTTTAGCTTTTTGATTCGCCTAGCTTGATAATTAAAATAATAAATAACAATTTCAGTACAAATTGTAGAATCCTAAGGCAAAACAAGGGTGAATTCGTTTACCGCATGTGTTCATTAGAGAAGCCTTCTGCATCTAAGACTACGAGTACTTTTCTATTAAAGCCATACCGCGCATTTTCATCGCCAAACTGGCGCCACTTGTTTTTTTTTTTTTTTTTTTTTTTTTTTTTTTTTTTTTTGTAAGACCTTTGGCTACAATTTTATTACATCCCACCGATTTTAACTTCAGAATGAGATAACAAAGAATTGGCATAAGCCTCTACCATGTAATTGTTCTAATCAGTCGTTATACTATGGTCAATTTCAAGCAAACTTTGATTCGCAAAATTCAGTAGACCTTCACCCTTGAAAATATAAATAAATGAATCGGCAGTAATAAAGGTAATGCATGATCTAAAACGTTTTCTAATGCATGACCACGTTTATGTTGGGATAGCTTCTTCTCGGCAGGAACAAAGGCTGCATAACCAATTTGGCGAGGAAACACTCCAAAACAAACAAGCAAACAACAGCAATAAAAACAACAAAAAAAAAAAACAAGTCTTTAACCAGTAAAACTAATGTGGATATTACAAAATTAAATTATTGAGGGGGGGACTACGTACAAATAATATATAAATTGTACAAAATGTGTACCAAAAGAATATATACGGAAGTAGTTTCATCAGTTTACTGAATATGAAGGAAATACAGTATATGTATCAAAATTCTGAAGAGCCTGTATGTCATCATGTGCATCCATATTAAAACTAGCTGTGTCACCCAACTCCGCCCAAGCAGATATCATACTAAAACTGAAGACAAAGTGGCAGTTGCATACTTTGTATGACTTAGAATTATTTTTTCTTGAAAATCATGAATGTCTTTGAATATCTGAAAGCATGATTACATAGTGTCTACGAAAGCAAAAGTTGTAGGAAAAAAAATAAACATTTTTAGTATTGCATTCTTCTATTTATGCATCACTTTTCATCATGAGAACTGGGACTAAATCATGGACTAATTTAAAAGTATTTCATTTTTTGGCCTAAATGATGCTATTAATTTATTGCCATTTCTGTTCATATTTCACATTAGATCATGTCATCATTTTCTAAGACTCCTAAGCTTGATAATTAGTATTAGAAAAGTATGAGTTATTTGCCCTATTCCATCACCTTTCGCCGAGATAAAACGAAGTTTCTTTTCCCTTTACTTTTCATCTTAAAAGACGTTAGATTTTTTTTCCCCCATTTATTTTTAAAGATAAAAAACCTGCTTCTAAACTGTTTATCTATAGAAAAAAAGACAGCACATTTGCTTTGCTTAAGAAAGCTTTTTTGTACCTAGAAAAATAATCGAAATCTTTTTTTAACTGAAAAGTAATTGTTTTAGTGGTGGTAGTGCGTTCTTAGAAATGGGGAGAGGAGAGAGTAAAAAGCACATCTGTTTCGCTTCCAATGTGCTTTTTATTTTGTAAAATTCTGTGGTCTAAAGGAATAAATATTTTTACTAACACCATATAAAAGATTTTAATAATTAGTTATCGATAATGTGTTTTTAAAGAACATTTTGCATATGAATTTTTAAACTTGTAAACAGATTTACGTAGTGACAAACGTTTATTTTTATCATTTAACTCTGTACCGTTTGTTAGATAAATGTTTTTAACTACTTCTCCCATTTCCCACCATTCAATTCTTTTTATGCCCTTTTCGCCATTATATTAATGTCAGAGGAAACACGTTCTTTAATTTTTGACGTTCGAACCGTATTTAGTAAAGTGATTTCGATTTTCATGGCAGCATAAGCGCGGCAAGTTAGTCTCGAAGTCACCCATTCCGCTGCCATTTTCTTTTTTTTATAAAAATCAGTAATAGAGAATTTATATTTACAGTGGGAATTATAAAGGCAATTCCCGTCCGTAGTTCACCGAATGTCCCGGTTTTTCATTTTTCACCTTCACTAAGAAAAAGTTCCCGAAAAATAAATAAAGTTTATCGAATTAATGAAACTTAAATTATGCAAATTCCATTCAATACATTAAATACATTAAATACATTATTCATTCCATTAAATACATTACGCCCAAAGGGGCGTTTTTTGAACGTTTCGTGTGTTACCTTTATTTATTAAATATAATATTCTTCGCACTTAAACCACAAAATTCAGTTCAACAGCAATATCACAAAATAATTTTAAAAAAGCATATCTTTATATTTTCCGATACACAGTCTCGCGAGCTGAATTTCTTTTTCCCCGTACAGTATTGTCATTGCTCGCTTTGAAATCGTTGAGCTTGTTAATTAAAAGTTCGTTAAAATGTTACAAAATATGATATAGATAATGAAACAAATTCCAAATTTAGGTTTCCAGATGCTCATATTCGAATGGAGGACTACATTATTCAAAATCTGATATCTGTAGGTACCGTTGTTTTTTCACAGTGCTAGAAACATACCTACATTCATACAGATTTTTCATTATTTAATTTTTAAAATATAATGCAAGGCTTTAATAATTGGTGGCAACAATTTGAAAAGTGAAATGCCGTTTTATAGTGGATAACGCAAAATGCCAAATTAAAATTAATTGTCCCTTTGGGCTAAAAATTACAAAAAGAAATTAGCCAAAGAATATAAAATTTAGAATAGCTGATTAAATATTAGTATACTTTACATCAAAATGGCATTATAAATAATTCAATAGCCTGAATATAAAGTCAGTTTTAGTCAACATGAAGTTCTTTTAAAATGGCGTCTCCTCGCAGCTCGAAAGCGTCCAGCAAAGTCTCAGCTTTTCACATTTCAAGGTTCGCAACTGTGTATGCCATTACCAAATAGCTATGGAACAGTATCAATATTTAACGTCAGAACACTACAGTCGGTACGTACGTATTATCCCATCGACAATGAAAGTGTCGCCAAGCAACTTGTTGATGCGGCCTGCGTACTGGCTTGGAAACTAAATGCAATACTGAATGTGAAAATGACATGTAGTTGGGTGGACTTAGTGGGTGGCTGCTGTCTTAAGTAACTAACAAATTGGTTATCCGTTATTGCCAATAAGTTACAATTTCGGGATCATAGCCATAAATGCTTCACCAGTAGCCGTGCGGCCAAACACTGCAGAATATTGGTAGTTAGTCCTAGGTTCAAAACCAGGTGAACTGACTGGCTGCGTGTTGGATTTTCCATGTATAACGTGAATATGAGCCACTTTTTTTCTTCGAAAGTCTTCTACAAAGATATCCCTCCCTTTAGATAGATAGTGCTTTGTCACATTCAAATATCCCCTTCCCCGAAAAAAAAAAAAAAAAACAAAAACACTTGGACATAAAATCCAGCTCTATATTAAGCGAAAAAAGAATAGAAAGTAAAGTTGATCGAATCGCATTCTACTCTGTTGCATCCAGACGAACCTTAACGAGGAACCAGATTCTTGTGGCATTTCACTCAAAACCGAGGTTCTCTTAGTACGTTTCCCAACTTGCACAATAAACGAATCAGAGCGGGGAAAATCTACAAAAGGTTTCTCGAAAATCACCGATTGGGGTCTGCACTCTTTATATACATCTATTTTGCTTTAATTCAAAGAACTTTTGATCAAAACTCAGCGTTTAAAAGCTTTGTGTTGCCACTCTGCAAGGTGTAAGTTAATTTTGTTTCAAATTTAATCAGAAAAAGAAGTATATTGCCACTCGAGAAAACGCAATATATTTATTTGTCATTCGAATTTAATAAAAAAAAACTCAAGAATTTAAAAGAAATGTGTTGCCACAGCCCAAATTAAAAATATTTTTAAGTGTTTTGTCATTCATTAAAGGGTAATGTATTTAATTCTTCTTTCAAATTTATTCTGTTACTAATTAATAATCTAAGCGATTTAAAAGCAATAAACGCAGATTCTTTCAGGCATTATTAATTAATAGCTAGAACCGTGAAATTACACTAGCTGCATTCATTAAAATCATATGTGATTTAAAGTGATGTAATGGTGGAGTTTTGAATTTCAGTAGGGTTTATATTTTAGCACGAAAAATGCATTGTTTGGAAAAATCATCTATATAAATTAAAAGCATTACCCATTGAAAGCCGTAAGAAATATTCTTGGGATCATTGAGTCTTATATATAATATCAACCAAAAATAGTTTTGAATTTTAGCTTTTGTCTTTATAATGTTCAATTTGTCATTTCCAGATTAGTTAATTACTAGCTCGACCTGTGAATTTACGCTAACTGATTAAAATCACTATGGTATACTGGAAACTGTCTTTGTGCCGAACGCTTGCAGATGGATAATGCTATGAAAAAAATCAATTTCATCTGTGATCAAGCTGTGAATCATCGAAAAAAATTTTTAACTGCCTTTAGATAAGTATTTTTTTTTAATTCCTAGCAACATTGCTGCGGTTGACAGTTTCTTGATATTTTTAGTTTCTATTTGATTTCCACGTGATTTCGTTGCATTTCTGAGTGACCTTCATTTATTGTGGCGTGTTTTTTTTGTCCAAAGTGGCTTTGTCTCTGAAGGACTATTGTTTTCGTTTTGCGATTTTGCATTGAATCACTCTGAATGTCCGTTTCACTTTTCAAATTGTTGCCACCAAATTTTATCGCCCTTTATAATATAGAAACAAATTAAATAATGAAGAATCTGCATAAATGTATGCATGTTTCTCGCATTGTGATAAAAAACGGTACCTAGAGCCATCAAACATTGAATATTGAACGTTTCCACCCAAATATGGCATCTGGAAGCCCAACTTTGGAATTTCTTTTATTTACGATTTCATATTTTGTAAAATTTTAGGGAATTTTTTATTAGCGAACTCAGGGATTTCAAAGCGAGCAATTGCAACGTTGTACGGAAAAAACATCTTTATCTCCAGCGTGTGAGACTGTGTATCGGAAATTCTAAAGATATGCTCATTTAAAAATTATTTTGCGATATTGCTCTTGAACTGAATTTTATGGTTTAAGAGCGAAGAACATGATATTTAATACATAAAGGTAACACACAAAATGTTTAAAAAACGCCCCTTTGGACGTAATTTAAATCCGAAACCTTTCAGATTTTTCTCTTTTTTTCCCTTTTTTTTTTAGTACAAAGGGGCGATTATTTGCCCAGAAGGATTATCAATTTCATTTTGGTATTTTGCGTTGATTCACTAAAAGCGTTGTTTCACTTTTCAAATTGTTGCCACCAAATATTATCGCCCTGTATTATATTTAAAGAAATTTAATAATGAAGAATCTGCATAAATGTGTGTGTGTTTCTCGCACCGTATAAAACAACGGTAGCTACAGCCATCCAATTTTGAATAACGTAATCCTCCTGCGAATATGGGCATCTGGAAGACCAAATTTGAAATTTGGAATTTGTTTTATTATCGATTTCATATTTCGTAAACCTTTAACGAATTTTTAATTAACAAAATCAAGGATTACAAAGCGAACAAGGGCAACGTTGTACAGAAAAAAACATTTTTATATCTAGCGAGTCAGACTGTGTATCGGAAGTTCTAAAGATACGTTCATTTTAAAATTATTTTGCGATATTGCTGAACTGAATTTTATGGTTAAAGTGCGAAGAACATGATATTTAATAAATAAAGGTATCACACAAAGTGTTAAAAAAAAAGCCCCTTTGAATATAATTTAAATTCTGAAACGTTTCAGTTTTTTTTAAACCTTCTATTGAAGTTTTAAAATGTATATAAATGGTTGGCGATTTTTTTTTGGCTCAAAATAGGTTGTGAATCTCGAAATGTGATTTTGCGTCGAATCACTGTAAATGCGCCGTTTCACTAGAAAGTTGCGCTCATGACACGCATCTTAGGTTCACGTCACCGTTGTTGTGGTCTCGCTATCAGTTATCACGAAAATCATCAGATGGCGCTTTACGATTTAGAACAATGAATAGCTTTCCAGAACAGTGTAGAACTTTTAAAGCAGAATTTAAGGGCTCTGCCTATCAGGTTTTCGCGAATATTTCGAAAACGTGAAAAAAATTTGTCAAAATGGGTGGCGGTTTTCCTAGAGTTCATTTTCGAAAAACATTAAAAGATAATAACGCAAGTACCGTTTCTCACTAAAAATGTTATATGGCGTTGTGTTAGTTCTACACCGTTCTACAATTTTATTCGAGCTGGGCAAAATTTTGCACAATTCATCTTGAACCAAAATAATTCACTTCTATAATATCTGTCAAATCACAATATTCAGTGTGCAAAAACTGATTATGGAGATGTTAAAAAAACAGCAAAAATGATACAGAAAAAAGCGCAGCATCATTCGAAACTAGTAAACCACTGTAAATTCTAACAAAAACTCTTGAATTGAAAAGTGCTGATAAAAAAAAGGGGGCTGCAAGCGGTTTTACAAAACTCGAAAAACAGATGAAATACTGTTGATGAACAAAATAAACGTAAGTAGAATAGTTGTTTTTAAGAGAGAACGTTTAATCAATAACGTAATTATAAAAGCAATTGTATAAAAAATTTTTAAAGTGAATTTAAAAAATAGTTCAATTTTAGCATTAATTTTAATTATTATTTTAGGATTCATTATTGAATTAGTTGCTGTTTTACTTCAAAAGTTTTAAACTGTTATCACGATTTGCAATAAATAAATCGCCGTCTATTAAACGCAGCTACTGAATGAATTCAAATATGTTTAGAACGGAAGTGACTTTAATAAGTGGCGGGTACTGAACTATATTAAATCATAAAAAAAGATTCCGCCAAAGCTGTGCCAATCGTTCCTGCTGCATTTCGAAATAACTGATGCCTCTTTATTTAATAAACAATCAGTATTCGAGCGGCTCCGTTTCTTGCGCTTTAGAAAAGACTTTCGTGGGATTTCTGCTATTTTGTTAGGCTTTCCTGTTTTACCGGAAGCTCTGTTTAGAATGCTATTGAGTACAGTCTTGCCGTAAGTAACTGTTGCGATCTATTATTGTTTTGTCTGTCGTATGCAGCTAATCATATTGTGTTTATTAATACATGCTTTTTTTTTCGCGGTTGGATCCCATTACTTTGAAAACAGTCTGCTGTTTGATGTTTTATAGAAAGCAGGTCCCAAATTTTAATCACTTTTTCAAAATGCAAGAAACACATACGGAAATAACAGGTATTATACATATAAACAAAAGGTGGCTTATCGAGAATCAGTCGGGTTTACACGAAATGATAGCGTAGATGTTATGAATGCGTTTTTATGTCACGCTTATGCATATCTGGCGCTAATTCGCGCTGCTTGGCGACAGTTTACTGACCCACTGCATAGTAGGTAAGTACCAGTAGCAATTTTATTTAACTCTAGAATTCTTTCTGGTAAACACCAAAAAATATACAGCGTTGATTACCAGCTTATCAAAAGACTTTTCAAAAGAAAAAGAGATTTCAAATTTTGAGAAAATGTCGTTTGTATTCTCGTGTATTTGCTATTACATCTGTTGACAATGTGAAACCAAAAAATGTTCTGAATGGACTGCGCCCTCGTCGGGTTTTGAACCACGGATCTTCCAACTGCTACATGGATATCTCTAATTGTATAGACCACAGAAGCACGAACTAGGGAATTCGGCAATTTCTTACATACGTTCTTATCAAAGAGCAATGGGAAAAGTTTTCAGTGTAGAGTCACTAGGTTATTTCGAAAGCAAAAGACGTGAAAAATGAGCAACTCTCGAATACGCGTCAAGCGAGCTGACCACTAAACCAAGAAGGCGGGAGAAATACCTTATATTCTCCCCCTTTTTAAAGGGCAACTGGGGATTAAGGGGCCCAATCGCCAAATCTTGGTGGTGGAAAACCATCATTCACCTTCTCTTTTAGTTCGAGCGCCACTTGTAGAATCATTAGGTTATTTTGAAGCAGGAGAGATGAAAAATGAGCAGTGCCCTCGCCGGTACTCGAACATGGACCTCTCGAATACACGTCGAGCGTGCTGACCATTGCATCATGAAGGCAAGCCAAGAAAGCGCGAGAAATACCTTATATCAAATCTAGTTGACCAAATCAAAGTAGCGACGGGTTATCTTCCATCACTTCTTAGTGCGGATGCCACAGTTAGAGACTCGGACACACCTGCGACCGAACGGTAAAGTCGTTGAACACTGGTAGTTCGGTCCGGGGATTTAATCTTGGCCAACGGGCTGACATGGAAGTTTTTGGGTTTTTTCCCTGTGTAACGTGTATACAAGCCATTTTTCGGTAGAAAGTCCACCCTGTAAGCATCCCTTTTCTTAGACAGATAGCACTCGAGTGGTTTGTCATAATCAAACAAATCAAACCAGTAGAGATTCAGGAACCATGTATAGTTAACTGGGCTTTCGCCGGATTCAAACTACAGGTCTTCCAACAGCTAGCCGTAAGTGTTAACTGCTTACAGGACAAAAGCCCTCGGGGAGTCGTTTCTTTTTCCCAGTTGATATCAAACTTCCATGCGAACTTGCAAACAGTGTATATCAGGGGTTCTCATTTTGGGGGATTTTTCATTGATAGAATTTTATAGCTTCAGGAAGGGGGGAATGCGATCAACCTTTTATTTGTCTGTTAAGTATTTTTAGTTTTAGTTTATGAACGTAAAATGCTACTTTTATTCAAGTTTTGGTATTTATGAACATTTTCTAGAATTTTTAGTTTTTAATTTGTAAAATAAGTTAAAAAATAATGTACATTTAAGTGAATTTATACACGTATTTTTTAGTTTTAGAAATGGAGGGAATGATTTTCTAGCAGAGGTGAAAAGGTTGCATGGGGGTAAAAAAGATTGAGAACCACTGGTCTATGTCTTCCATTTGCAATCACGTATGCAATGAAAAAAAAAAATTGTCTAGATAAGACTTATTACTGGTGTTTTGTAAACATTCCTCGCTTTTGGCCTAAAGCATGTATATTTGTCAAAATCTTTTTACCGAATAAATAACATACAGAATTTAAAATAGGAACAAAATTTTTTGAGATAAAATCTCGTTACTGCTATCACATCTGCCAAACTAAATTTATTACATAGAATGATCTAGTAGCATTTGAAAATGTATTTAGTGTTTACACTTAAGATGCTATGTTCATATATCTTCTCACAAATGTCTTTCAGATTAAAGAGCAGACATAATTTTCAGACCGATTTAGCTTAAAAAGTAGTGTTAAACTGGCTTTACGGCCCTCGATGCATCTTTCTTGTTATCTGCAATTTAAATCATTAGTAGAATCAATAAGCGTTAAAAAACGCAAATTGATTTTGTTCGAAATCAAACTAATAAAATTATGATGCGTCTAATAAGCTCCGCTGATGCGAATTAAATAATTAACATACTGAATCATTATGATTTATTATCCGATTATTTAAGATGTACGCTTATCATCGATACCCATTTAATTTTTGTGTTTTTTAGTTGTTTGAACATCGCAAGATTTATATCTGAACGTTTTTCTAATTGCAATCAATAATTGAACGTGAATGCGTCCGTGCGATAGAATTAATGAGACGTTACCCCCGCGTCGGCGGTTTTGATTTTTTTATGGATTGAAAACTGATAAATTTTCTGGGTGATCCAGTGACGAACATAGTGAATTATTGCGTTTCCCGCATAGTTCCCTTCAATAAAATTAAATGAGGAAATAATTTGCGGCTTTTTTTTCTTGAAGCGAAACATGCATGGAGTAGTGGAATTCTTTCACAAACTGATAAATTTTTTTCCGAGTGGAACAAATAAAAACAAAAAACAGTCTTAATGCCGTATGACTTCTAAAATTTCACTTCACCTTTTGCTTTCATTCTTATTACACTCTAAAAAAAAAAAAAAAA
>KK118469.1:8571-36743 GCA_000611955.2 Stegodyphus mimosarum
AATAAAACACAAGTGTCTTGTTAAGACCTATTGCAGAACAAAGCGAAAGAAATTGAACATACCTGTACCCAAAGCGAATACATACATACCTATATATATATATATATATATAAGCTAAGATAACAAATATTAATTATTGGAAGTTAACTATAATCTAATCGAATTTAATTCAAATAATTACACTCATTTTTAATAATGGTACCGTTTTGACCAAAGATAGATTCAACAACCTTTCAATACTCGTATTTTAAAAGCAGAATTACAAAGCACTTCCCCTTTTCAACCTCTTTAAAAAAAAAAAAAAAAAAAAACTCTTTTTTTTTGCCCATTAGTGGCTGAGTGGTAAACTCACTGAAAATTGGTAGTTCGACTCGTTCTCGATTCCCGGCGAATGGACTGGCTGCAAAAGAGATTTCATGGCTTTTTATTCATGGGGAACGTACATACCAGCTAGTTTCCCTTAAAAGGTTCTTCACGAAGGCATCTTTCTCCATAGGTATGTGGCCTTCGAATTACTTCGCTTTAATAAATTAGCTTAACCCCTTTAAGTACATCAATGGCTCTTGTATTTTCTCGGTAGCTCACCAAAAGGCCGAGCAATAAAGCACCTGAACACCAGTAGTTCTATCCGGGTTCAAATCCCCGCGAACAGAATGACCGCATAGAAGTTTTCGTTATCTTCCTCATATGAATACAAGCAATTTGTCTTAATTCTTTTCCTTCTAAATGAGCTCCAGTATTAAGATTTTGTTTTGATCAACAGTAGAAATTGGAAGCTCAAGACTTTCAGTCAATCGAAAATTAACCGTATCTTCCTCATCCTTATTCCTAACAAGCTGAAAAAAACTTTGCAAGGTAACGAGAAGATTATCTAGGTAAGAAATGTAATGTATAGTGAGCAAATGACATGCATTTTAAAAATCGTGAAAAAAAAAAGCAATTTTGATACCAATTAGTCATTTTTGTTTGTTGGATTTCTTGCAAACACTTGTATAGAAACATCCTTAAAACATCACTTTGCAGCGTACGATGAAAATGCATGAACGTAGATAGATTCATACAAGTAGCTACATACTGAAATGCAATGAAATTAGATATATCTGATCAGCAAGAGATTGTTGCTTTTTAGCGATTACCCCACCACAAAGCATGGATTCACTAAGACTGCAGAGGTAGGTGTTCTAGACATATGGCCTGTCAGATATCATCTAGAAAGTCCCATAAATTAGCTGGTCATAGATGACGTACTTGCAGATTTCGTTCCAGAGTATCATAAAGATTTTCAGAGGAATATGACCAGCCGACTCCGAGGCCATTTCATTAGGGAGAATTCAGTGGAATAATACTCGAATCAGGCAGTAGCCGACCGGGATCTGTGATAGAGGCAGTTGTCCTACAGATACACTCTGTTTCCACCAGGGTGGCAGATAAACATGAAGGGATGTAGGTGATCGCCCAGCAGATCTATGTAATTAGATGCAGCGACAGTAGTTGATACAAGGACCAATGTCTTCAAATATTGCCAAGATAAAACACTCCACATCATCACTGAGCTGCTATGATCTTGTACAGTTTCAAACTCGCACGGCAGATCATGGCTTCGTGCGGCTGGCGCCATTAGCTTACCGTTAATGTGATGCAGTCGAAATCAAAGCTCATCACTCGATGCTACACGCTTTCAGTAGTCGATGAACCACTGACGGTATCTGCGGGCCCATGCATGGTTCTGAAGCCATATGGGGAAGTCCATCTATAGACTATCGGAGTGGTCCTCGTATTCTATTGGATAGTCACCTGAACTAAGGTCTGTAGTCACTGGCTACTTAAGAGACTTCTGAGTCTTGGACGATTTTGATCATATGAGACTGTGTAGATACATTAGGATTCTTTAAACCTGGACAGATGAAAAATGTTCAATGCCCTCGCCGGGATTCGAACCACGGACCTCTCGAATACGCGCCGAGCGTGCTGACCACTACACCACTAAGGAATGTAAAGAAGGCGAGAGAAATACCTTATAACTGTTCTTTGCAGTTTGTTCAATTACTCCCCCCCCCCAATATTCCTGTAGAAAACCCAAACTCTCACACTATTTCTGAAATAGAATGACCCATGCATCGAACACCTAGTATTTGTTCTCGATCGAAGCCGTCTAAACCGCAAGTATTACCAATCATATTACTTTTAAGGTTTACTTAGAAAGGGCTACACTTTCAGCTATATGTATCTTATGGCAACGTTCATATGCACGCAAAAATGAGATAGAAACGATACAATATTTGTATAACGTCGTCTATCTCTAATTTAATGGTACTTCAGCGTATTACAGTAAGAAAAACCTCTCTTTTTCAGAGTTGGGTTTACGTACAAATATTACAGGAGCAATGGTCTTTTAAAAAACATTATTTGATTTTAAATTGTTTTAAATTTTTGGCTGACAGCACTAATTCTATCTGAACAGTTTTTACGTTTTATTTACGTTTAAGAGATGAAAAAGAAATACCTTTTCGTTATTACTTTAAAAATAATTTTACGAACTTACTAATAAAGTCAGTGTTATCTGGATCCTACTGGAACTATAAGTGGTGATGTAAATTTCCGTGTACAGCATCAACACAGGACAGTTTCTCTTCGGGATCTATGTAATATCGCTTCTGTTAAGAAGAGATACCTCACTTTTGGCAGGCATGTTCGCATTATGTAACTAATTCTATTCGCTACACCTGATTTGGTTCCACACAAAATTCGTGCTAAAATCTGCATTATGTTGAAGTTAAATGAAACATTTAATTAATATGCATAAATAATCTTGTCTACAGTTGCTTCTAGAATAGAAAATAAATTTTTCAGAATCAAACAGATGACTCGAAATTTGGATAACGAGAAACCTCAAGTGTAAATTTTAAACAGGAATATGACAAATAAAAATGCAACTAAAATGGTATTTTATAATCATGTTGTCAAAATTGCCTACATCTATATACGTCATCAAGGAGAAAGCATTATTATCGTATATCAAATTGCAGTTTTTGATAATTCATGCATGTAAATAAACTTTGCGATTAAGCAATATACGTACCGCCTAATTTCTGCAAATTATTTAAAACACAGTAGAGTTCCGATAGCATGCGATCACTTAATCCTCGAAGGACTACAATCCATGCGCATTTTATATCCAATATAAGATAATCTAACATAAAAACGGATCATAAACGACTATGGGATTAAACTTTAAATTACTGCGATTTCTGCATACCCATTGGTTAATGCGTTGGCTTTCAGGAATAAACGCAATAAAATTATTCCAAAAATTCAGTTGTATTAAACCCAAAATAAAATTAATTGCATGTTTATGCTCTTTGCCACCCCCCAAAAAATATATTAGCCTTGGTGAATAAAAGAAGGTATTGTTTTCAGGATAAAAATATTTCTATTTTTCATGTCAGGGAAAATGGTGAATAAAAGAAGGTATTGTTTTCAGGATAAAAATATTTCTATTTTTCATTTCAGGGAAAGAGATATTTATTTCTCTTCAGGTACCGACAGTTCGCGCGCAAAACAAAAACACTTTTCAAATGTTGTGCCAAATGCATCCCCCCCCACACCAAAAAAAACATCACTTTAGGGGCGGAATTTTAGATCGCAGTGTCATCCACAAAATACATAATACTAAAGATTCCTGTCTGACTCAGAACGCCACGCAACGTTTGCACAGCAACTAGCTACCTCTTTTCATGAGCATAAAAATAAATGCACACATGAAATATTTCAATAACAGACAATTTTCGATGATTTCAAATGTGTAGGAAGTAAACCGACGGTTCGCACACAGTAACTTAGCTCAAATATAATTTTTCCGACTAACATTCAGTACATTAATGAACTGATAAATTTGTGATAGTTACCAACTGCTTTATATCAAATTGTAGTATTTATAAGTATTGCCCAAATGAATTCGTAACAAGCAAATCAAATAACGTATGCTTTCATTAACATTTTTCATTTATTTATTTTTTTTTTAATTTAAAAGCTTTAGGTTTAAAGAAATTACATAAAACTTTATACTACCAGATTCTCTATAAAATTTGCCGTTATGAGCTTAAGCTAAAAATCGATTTTCTAGAAATTGCGATTAAATAATTAAAACTATAACAAGTTATAAAGTTGTATACAAACTATACCGTACACAACTTTTCATATACTATATGTGTTATAAAGTTGTACACTATTTGCATAAAACATAACTTATATTTTATAATATTTATAATAAACTATCAGTTATATTTCATAGAAATTTGAATATTATCGTTATATTTGCATAATCTATAAAAATGCTACAAACATAATGCTAAATATCGACAGGAATTTCATGCCAAAGGAAGCACATCCAAACTATTTGTCGTAGTTGATAAAAGAATTTTCTGACAATAAATTAATTGAGTAGCATACAAATTGATTTCAATGCTATTTCAAGTATATTAAGTTTAATCAAAAATTATTAATACGTTAATTTGATAATACATTCTTCCAAACAACGCCGGTTCAACCAATGATAATACATTCATTCTACCAAACAACGCCGGTTCAACAAACCGTCAACTGCCGATTAACCGAGGTAACACCAGGGATGACGCTTACGATTAGCATAAATAAAGGTAAATCCGAAGGCATTTAAAAAAAGACACAAGAAAGAGGAATAAGTTGCATTATAATTAAAAGCAAAATACTACTATAATAAAATTTACATGTATTTTCAAACAATTTGTTCTAAAGAAAAATTTCACTTTGTTATGTATATTAAATTAATATTCAAAACTGTTATAAACTTAGGATAAATCTTACAATATTTTCGGACAGAGCTCGGTTAATCCGCTCCTGGATAATCGGAAAATGTACTGAATCATCTTTAGGACGATCACCTGTGGTTCTAGATGATTATCAATACAACTTCAAACGTAGTGATCCATCTTTAATACGATCATCTATGGTTCTAGATGATTATCCATCTTCTGTGTTAAAGACGACTCATAAAGAAGATGGCTATAGATGATGGCGAATTATGATTTGTTTTGTGTTTTATCGTTCTTCAAGACCACTTCGTTATGTTTCAATAACCATAAAAATTGAAAACATTGCTTCATCTTAGGAGGTTTTTTTAAAGTAAAATAACATGGATAGAAGAGTAAGAAAGGAGACCTTCCGCCAAGAAACTACTCCTATAACTATTGAAAAATTCTGAAGATCTACAGGAAGAAATAACTTCAAATTTTCGACAAGGCAAGGGATTTGGGATTGACCATCGGAACGATATTAACAAGTAGCTTATGTCGTCTGATAACGCAAAACTAACCACGAATCTCAGCTAACTAAACAACACGAATAAGAAAGAAACCTACCTGATGAAAAAACCTATACAGGTCTACCTGCTTCATGATTCAGACAGCCTCTACGCTCTTGTCAACAATCAGGCCTTTTTGTTAGGGGATTTATATTCTTTACTAATAACACTGCAGGCTCGTGAGTTAAAAAAAGCATGTCCAAAATAAAAAATACATATTGCGGGAAGATTGACTACAGTTCCAAAAACACTTCAAAAGTAACGAACACTGCAAATTCAAATGTACTGAATCATCTTTAGGACGATCACCTATGGTTCTAGATGATTATCATTACAAGTTCAAATGTAGTGATCCATCTTTAATACGATCATCTGTGGTTCTAGATGATTTCCACCTTCTGTATTAAAGAAGACGGTCATAAAGAAGATAGCTATAGATGATGGCGAGTTATGATTTGTTTTGTGTTTTATCGCCTTTCAAGACCAACGCTCTAAGACCACTGTAAAAGAAGTGCCTGCAGCATGCGACCAAACGTAGATGAATTAATAAGCACTTATCAGAAATTCCATGCTAATTTTAAAATTATGAGATTATGTCCAACCGGTTGGGACTGGTTGCTGTGAAATGCCCCTAATATTTCAGCTAAAGTTTACGAAGTGGTTGTATGGTTTGTTAAACCTCTATGAAGTCCAACTTGGCGCGGTAAAGGAAGAGCAGCTTACGATCGTCAGGGTCAAAACAACAGAGTGTAAAAGACAGTCTTAAAATGTGTTGTAATATCAGGATTATATTACAGAACTTCCTGTTTCTCTTGGGAATGAACGACAGTGCCTGCCGAAATAGCCGGAAAGTGATCAAGGGGAAAACTGATTAAGGACACCCCCCTCCTTGCACGGTTTCAGTGAACGAAAATGGAAAAAGTAAAAAAAGGCTTTTGTCTGAAAAATTTCGGAGGAGTATCGCATCATGCGACGGAAAAGCTGCTGTCTTTCCTTTTCTGTAATTGAACTGTTATATTTACATTTTATTAAACCAATAAACTTCCGTTAATTTCAAAATAAGTATTAAAAAGACAACTGGTCTCTGTGTTTAGTTCGGCAAACGTTACAGTATTATCCAAATCGGCTCCCATACCGGTCATTTTAATGTTAGTATATCATGGTGATCAGTCACAGTGGGCATTCTCTGGCATTTACAATAAAGTCTGGATGCAATCCAGCGGATGTGAACCGTAATAATGTCGCCATCCAGATACATATTCAGTTAGAAAATGGTAGCCAAATGTGGTTTCGCACTGTACGATTGTTACATTTCCAGACCGGCGATATCTCAAAAGTGGACTGAGGACCATCTAATTCAATGTTCTTTATGATTTGGAAGAAGCAAAAATCCATGCACACAGGCTGTCTGTCACTTTGGCGCCCTGTCACTCTACCGTCACTTTGGCGCTGTCCTATATCTGCCTTGTCACTTTGGCACTGTATGGGATCACCGGAATCTTTTATGCCGGTAAGAGAGTCTGTCTTCGATTCACTGGTTCTACATTCACTTTGGGCCTTATATTATCCAACACAAGCAATATATTTTCAAAAAAAAATAAAAATGTATTAAACTGAACTTTTTCTTGTTTTCAGACAATAATCTCCTTCTCCCCAGTGAAAGGCTGAAAATTTGAACAAATGATGATTATTCCACTAAAATTTTGTTTTCCAAGTTTGTTTGTCTTTCTGAAAATTTATATTTTTGTAATAAAAAAAATCACCTTACTTTCAGCAATTATGCGACAGTTAAAACACAAAGAATAAAGCAATCTGCCAAATGAATATATGAATTAATAATGAGTAACACGAACAAATAATACACAAGTGAATTTTAGAAATTCTTTGAACCGTATGTTTTCGTATATTAGCCGACACATGTAGCTGCCCATCGTATTTTCATTATATTGCCCTAGTTAACAGAATTTAAAATGCATCATGTCCTGGTGAACCTTGCTGTGTGACATTGTTCTTTTGAATACGTACTCATATTTGATTTGCCATATTTTGCACTACATTTTGGTGCATGCGTTATTTTACAAATGAATTTTCTACAGTTTTCATGTGGTTATCAATCTCGCGATTACATATGATTACTTAGGATTTGCACGATCTCTTATAATACTCTTTGGTTTTCAAGTGCATTATTTTTTTTAATTTATTTAAAGAAAGAGAAATCTTCGTGCACCACAACGTATCAGACGAGGCTTACAAATCGTAAGCAAAAAAAAAAAAAAAATGCTAAGTAATAACATCAACTTTCAGTAATGCAATGAAATCAAACACAAAGAAATAACTATATAAACAAATCATTTGCAATGTTTAAAATAAAAGTCAACGAAGTCATCAAAAGCTCGGTAGGCCGAAGGTGAAGATTCAAAATCATAACATTTCGGCGGCCAATGAATTTCAATTAATTTTAATCTGCATTTCAATAGCAATTTCATGTGCATTAGGTAATGATTATTTGCATAAATTACGATATTACTATTTGTGATCTTATATTTGGCCAGAAAAATGCATCTGCCATCTGATTGGATTGGCATTTCGAGGACTTTCAATATTTTACAAAGATCATGTTGACTAGACGAATAACAGGATAAAGACCGTACATTTTAAACTAAATATCACCTTTCTTTGGATATTTAGTAAAAAAAATTGCACATCTAAAAAAAAAAAAATCTACAACCGGGAATTAGCATGGCTATTATGGTAGACCATACTGATCACACATTTTACTTTCACATAAGCTCATAAAAACTTGCAAAGGCCTAAAATGAATGCAGTGGAAATCAGCACAAATATCTGCATCAATAAACAAGGTCTTTTCTACCAAGGATCAAACAGAAGCATTTGCTTTCTAAATAGCATAATATAACATACATCTAGTATACTGGGACAGAATTTACAAGCTTTAGTCATAATATGCAGGAATTCTAAACTATTTTTGCAGAGAAAGAACGTTTGACAAATCGACGTTCACTAGAAAATCCTTCATTTAGTGCTTTGCGACAAAGCTTCGAAAGAAAGATTTTTCAAATCGGAAATGTATTTTAGAGAAAGAAAGAAAAAAAATCCTTAATAAAGAAGACAGGATATCGTTATACACGAATTCTATGGATTTTCCTATAGCAGCATGGAGGTGATAGGTAATATGGTATTATAAAATAAAAATAAACTGAGAAAATAGAAAAGAAAATATATATACATGCACGAATATAGATTGCTTCATTTGAATCACATACATCTGCGTATTTTATTTTTTACAATGGCTGCTCTTTTGGTACCCTAACGATAAAGATTTTTTACCCTTCTCTCCCCACACACCTTGAATCTATTTTTAAAGAAGAAAGAGCAAGTCACGTGCTAGGAAAACGCTGAGAGTGATTTTTAATGGCATTTTTATACCATCAATTCTTAAAAATGGTCCCTCTGAAATAAGTTATTTTTTGGCATTCTTCGAACCAGCATTACAGTTGGAAACCAATTCTATTATATTTACATCTATCGAAATATGCATCCATATATAACTTCTTTAAGATATTTACGTTTATGTTTTACTTTATGCAAATATTTTGCTATTTCATTCCGTCTTCTGTTTTTTAATTGAGTTTTCTATTTATCCATCGACTGGAAGATAGATGTTGAGCCAAGACAATATTTTAACCTTCATTGTTTAATAGAAAATAATAAGAATGGACGTTTAAAAAAAAACAATGTGTTCCATGGCTTTATTCGATTTACTTAATATTAATAACAAAGTAAATAAAGTTGGGGGAATGTACTGGTAATTTTTTTTGTCTAAAATCACTTCTCAAATAAACGAGATTAGTACATTATCAAATACTCTCAGAGTCAAACATGATGACATTAAACAAAATACCATTAACATTTTAAATTTATGCAGTTTCTTCATTATATTTTAATTTATTTTTCTTTGTATTCATAAAGCGATGGGAAATTGCAAAATACCAATTTCACATTAAATGCAGACATTTTAGAAATACTAATTTTGCGACAGCATATTTTTTCTACCACACTTCCCACCAGTGAAGCTTCCACCAGGAAAAATACAGATATCCCTCCTTATGGATAATGCTGCAAGTTGCACATTTTGTAAGGTTTATCCTAATTTTAAAAACAGTTATTTTAAGTTTATGCACCTATCCTATCTCTTCTAGTTTCAGCTTACAGAACATAATTTCAGAAACGCGGTTAATGCAAATGAGTAAAAAGTAGTATTTAAGTCGACGTTTCACCGACTTCGTGAGAGAAAGTTCGAGTTTCTGACTAGCGCGCATTTGCCTTTTGGCTTCGTCTCTCTAAGCTATTGCTACGCTTTGCTGTACTTTAGGCCCTCGTTTGGCTTCGCCGACTTAATTAAGGTTTAGAGGCCAAATACTTAGACTCGTGATAGCTTCGGCTATATCTTTCAGTTAGCTTTAGTTAAGCTTAGTTAAGTTTAATTTCATATTCGTTTAAGCTCAAGTTGAGGCTTTCCTGTACACTTCGAATTAGGAGTTGATTGTATTATATTTATTCTAAGAAATAAAGGGTAGTTAACCTTTCTTAAGTCTTACGTCTCTGTAACACACTTACGCGATTATTCGCTTCTTAGTGTTAGCAGGGTTCAAGGATTGAACACTGAATTAAATAAGTAAAACCTCACAATTTCACTATTCATTCTATTTACCACTATTATCATTACCATTCATTTTTAATAGTAGCGAAATATATTTATATTATATCTTTTACTCACCCATAATTTATAAATAACAATTATCGATTCAATTTTTGTATCACTATTTTTTGCAATTGAATGTTTTAGATATTTTTTAGATATATGTCTGCTGCGAATAAAAATTTTAACTAACATGCGAATTTTATATGTGCTGAATATTTTGCTGATAAGTGCACAAAGTGTATACGCAAATAAAAAATAAATGAGAAGCTTAAAACAAACCTCTTTCTCTAAATGCGATAGCTAAGCCAAAAAATAGCAAGAGCTTCCTGAATCCCTACGTATGTCAACATACAAGTTCGCCAGCACTTCGCAATAGGATCTGGAGGATGTTCAAGAATTTCGAGCTACCAATAAAATTTAGTTTTCTGTGATTCCTGTCATAATCATTTTTATGAACACAGCCCCTTAAATCCTGCATAATTAACACGCATGAAAGAATGTGTAATCAAAGTACTATTCCATATCGAAAAGGCTAGCTAGTGGGGAAGAGAAACTGCAATCTCGAAACCAGATTATACGAGTCGAGTCACTCTAATGTGTCCCACCTCCTATGTTAACGTCAGCGCTAAATAAACAGTGACGTAAATCAAGTATCAGCAGCAGATTTGGTAAGTATATAAAGTGTGTAGTTACTGAGCTACTTTATTTACATTCTTTTAGTGGCATTTTGATAGCTTTATAGATACCGTATCTCATAGCTTTTTAAGGTAACCTCGGTTATGGCTAAAAACCTCAATGAAGTGGAGATAACACCAGTTTGTCTGAGAGACGACAAACCGGAAATTATTGTTTGCCACAGCGGAAGTGAAAAACTAACGGGCAAATTAAAAATGCAATTTTCCCCCCTTTTCATGTTGGTTATAACTAAATAATTTTAAGCATTTCAATTAGTCTAGAGAATCTGGCAAAGTATTTTTATTATATATATTTTCTCATTTTCGTTAGGGAAGGAAAGTGAATAGTTGTGTACATATGTCATGTAATGGTAATCTGAAAATTTTTAAATGCAATTTTTGATAAATTTTTGTTTTTTTACTTCGTTGTACGAAGTAAAAACGAAGTATTGTAATCGCGAAAAATTCCGGGTACCATATTTCAACGAAATATTCATTTTGACCGCCATCGAATGAAATTTAACGATGTTTTTGCGTGACATCTGTACGTGTGGACAGAATAAAGAACTCTTTTCCCTCCAAAAATTATGAAACTGATTTAAAATGGATTCTGAAGAGATTTTTTTCGTAGCGTCTGTGCGTACGTACGTACGTATGTATGTGTGTATCTCGCATAACTCAAAAACGATTAGCCTCAGAACGTTCAAATTCTGCACCTACGACTGCTATAACATGTAGATGTGCACCTCCTATTTTGGTTGCAATCGGCCGCACCAAAAGTATATAAATATATGTATATATATATCCACTCTGTTAATCAGCTCAGTGAGCTCAGTTTCTTTATTCTTACATGCTTGTAAATTGTGCATTTTTTGCCTTAAAAATGAATAGATTTATACTCTTAATTACACTAGCAATGTACTTTTAATTAATATTTTATTTTCTAAGTGGGTTTACTTACTAAATTTCTCGAAATTCGTTTATAGTTAAATTTCATATTTAAGCAATTCACTTTTGATTTTACTTTTGGTTTTGTATAATTCTTTACCCGTGCCTATATGGATGACGAAACACGAATTGGATTAATTGAAGAGTTAGGTTTGGGGACAATTTCACCTTGAAAAGATCTGTCTCCTGTCTACTCAACAAATATTCACTTTATTCAAATTAATTTAGTCTTTAAAAATTCTTCAAAGTTTTTAGGATTAATTTTTGGATTATATATTTTTTTATGTGGTTGGATGCTTGCACTTGGTTTACATATGCCTTCTAAATTTGAATGATACTGCAAATTAGTTCCCAGCAATCATTAATCTTTTATTTGTTTACAATTGAATTTTCATAATTCTAAATTTAAATTAACTTTATGAATGAGATAACGTTACTGTATTTGTTAAATTTACGTACATAGATACATATATAGAGAGAAAGGTAAATTTTAACTGTATGTGTTGTGTTGGTTTGGTTTGGTTTATTTAATTACAGCAAAGCATACTAGGGCTATCTGGCCTAAGGGGAGGGATGCCTTCGTGGAGGATTTTCTAAGGGAAACTGGCTCATACACACGTTTACGCATGAGGAAAACCACGAAAACGTCCACGCAGCCACTCCGTTCGCGGGACAACTGTTTGTGTTACTTGGAATGCAGATCACAGTGTAAATAAACAGTAGAGGTTTTTCTATCGATCTATATGACAATGTATTAAGAACCTATTTTATTTATCACGCTCGTGGTGTAAAATAACCATTGATATTGTTAAATGAAACAGTAAAATAATGCTAAATGAAAGATTTTATGCATTGTTGATTCGTTACCAGAGTGTATTTTTCGCAGATATGATATTACCGTGATGGAAACACAATAATATCCCTTCAAATGAAAATAAATACATAAATAAATAACAATATCAAAGATGGTTTATCTGCAAAACACAATTCCCTTTCACCCGCAAAAAAAAAACACCTTCCAGATTTCTTCGAATCCACATAAGCATTCACAAAGCTAAAAGGATTAATTAAGCATCGTCTTTATTACCATCAGAAATTTACTTAACGCCAGAATCTGAAATCTTTGTAATTAACATTCGCAGGTAAGACATAAAATACCATCAATAGCTATTCGTACATATTATATTCGTTAGCGAGAAAGAAATAAAAGGTGAACGCCTAAGCCGTTAATGGATGCTGTTCGTTACAAATCTAGTCCAGGAGGGCCTGTTTGCTCGGCGAGGGAGTACGTCGAATTACAAGCGACGGACGAAGAATCTCTTGTAGAACATCCCTTCTTTTTCCTCCGACTTTTGTAACTTCCATCTAACCATTTGCTGCTAGTACTGGCTTAATGCCAGCCTCATCTTGTAAAGCAGCAGAGAAAAATAATAGGAGAAAGAAAAGGAATCCATTCACTCCGAAAGAAATTGGACAGCTTCTTTTTTAATTTTTTTCTTTATGATACCCGATGCAGTTGTGCAGCGGAAAATTGAAAAGACAAGTTCTTCTTATAGTAATTCATTTTTTTTAACCTTCCTCGGGAAACAGTAAAAGTCCCTTTTCTTTTCTTATTTGAAGAAACATTCAAAAAAGGGTCTTTTTTAATTTTATTATACATACAAGAGAAATAATGAATTGAGGAAAAAAAATAATTCAGGTTTCAATTAAATTTTGGAGCAAGTTTCTTTAGCGTATACTATGTAAATTATACATGCCTTAGGCGCAGATTAGCAAGGGGATTCGCTTCGAATTATTTATTAAAGTTTTAAGTCCATTTTCAATTCATTTGATGAGATGCGATGAATTAAAAAAATGCTGCGTCAGACGGTCACAAACGCTATTATGGTTTCTTTCTCATCGCGTTCTCCCCTCCCCCAAATTAAAAGCATGAAGAAATTTCGGTTAAAAACGCAAAGTAATTATAAAGTTATTGCAATGAAAATGAAGTATACTTAAACAGAAACTGTTGATGTTGAAGAAGCTACGAGTAGCTCATTCTTTTTTTTTTTCCCTTTATTAATGAACAGAAATTTTTCTTTTCTCTAAGCGAAACCTTCCCAGACAATAGAAGATTTATAAAGTAGCAGTAGTTATACTAGTAGTTATAGGATAAAAATAAGATCCCATCACGTAATTTTGTTACTGGACGCATATTCTATGCCTGCGGAAGTCCAGAGGAAGAGATATGCTGCTCTCCCCCCCCCTTCCTCCCGAAAACGTTCTTCCAATACTCGAATTTTAAAGCGATAACAAATAACAAAAATGAAGTATAGCGAAATACAATCCATGAGATATCGAGATTCTAAAATAGGAGGGAAAAGATCCAGATTTAGTCCTAAAAATACTTGCTGTTGGAAAATTTGCAACGTCGATTTCTAACAGCCGCAATAAAATTGCATAATTATGCACTCAGCTGAGGTTGCAAACAGTCTTAACGAGAACCACTCTGAACTCAGTAAACTAACTCATAATTCTCGACGACCTTCTAAAAGCTATTTCACAACTGGTCAAATACCAATTAGACAGTCACCAGGAATTATGATCGCACCATCGGTCATTTAATTGCTTCTTCATGCAGACACGTGCTTATAGGATGCACCACAAGAGGCGACCGATATTTCATCCACAAGGACGGAGATATTTATTCTCTGCAAAACACTAAATTATCTGAAGCGGCAATCAGCAGCAAATGTAATCAGATGTATATGCTACGGGCAATGCATGAAACGCCGACGTTTTATAGAATACCTAAACATTTTATAGAATGCCTGGCGTTTTTAAGAAGAGTAGTTTAAATGAAATATGAGAATTATTATATACTTCACCTAAGTATTCTATAGAATGACATATGTTAAGCAAAGTATGAAAAAAAGTCATGATAAGGCTATTGTTTAAAAAACATTCATTCCTCAAAAATACAAACGTTATTTAAAAAAAAAAATAATAATAATTAAAATCCGCCATTAAAAAAATTTAAATTAAAATATACAAAAAAATTAGTGACAGGACCTCGGTAGACCACAATAATTTCTGTTCTCTGTATAGCTGAAATTAGAAATCAATAAGATCTACTCGACAATGGGAATTAAATTCAGAAAAAATCATAAGTTTCACAACAATGCCCTTTTTATTTCTTTTCTGGCAGGGTTCACAAAGGTGGATGTACAGTTCGACATAATTATGTGTAATGTTTTTGTATTTGGTTGACGGTTCTTTCAACATTCTGGTTTTGGTTTATTTGATTATGGCGAAGTACACTAGGGGTATTTGCCTAAGAAAACTAAATAGCTCGTATACATGTTACACATAGCGAAAACGCCTATGCAGCCAGCCCATTCACCTGGAATCGGACCTGTTTAGCGATTTACCCGTCCGGCCGCTTGTGGGACTTTCAACATTCTGTCAAGACCTCCATGTTCAATAGACAAATGAGTTTGATGAAGTACGTGAAATAACTCAATGCCTATGACGTAATACTGTATAGCCATCTTTAACAGGATAAATGAGCTTACTTTTGTTTCCCACAAGCATCACATCATAGCGATGCAGCAGCCAATAGACCCGTGGTTCCTTCTTAGTAATCATTTCGGCTTTTCTTACATCATTTATTAACTTCTGGTAATCAGTTTTTCGATACAAATAGGAGATTTACACTTTGCCTGTTTGTCATTTTGCATTCTATAGAAATGCTTAGGCAATGTAAATGAATGAAATGGAATGATTAAATGTAATGAAATTACTAAACATTTCATACATTACCGGGTAGTTTTCAGCATTCTATACAATGACTAGGTAGTAGTAGGTTCTACAGAATGCCGGATTTCATACTTTGCCAGCAACATATACAATATAATCAGAAAAACTGAATTTGATGAGTTTGTAATATCAGATTTCGTGCCAAGCAAGATCCAAAGCTTTGAGTATGGTTAAAAATATTGCTTCAAGTCAAAAATTTGCCATTAAAATCTTCAATAAATTAGACTGAAACCAAGTGATTAAGGAGGAAGTTATATATTGTAAGAATATAGTGTTAAGCGGCGGAATAATCATTGTATAGATGCATTTTTTAGAGGATGTTTTCTGTAATTTTAGTGAATATTGATAAAGTTACAGTTTGGAAAGAATCCATTGTTTTCAATTGATTTTGGAAATGTAATGATAATCGTATCTTTCTTAATAGAAAGCTACTAATTAAATTTAAATACATAAATAAATTTATGATTTAATTAAAGTTTTTAAAAGACGCTTTTTCTCTAAAGTTATCAGGACTTAGTGTTCTGTGCATACTCTTTGCAAACGTGGTGAATTACTTACAAGGTTCTTATCATCAAATTCTAAGTCCTGAACTGGAACAGGGAGCGGAAGGTACGCTATGTTCTGATGTAACTGCTGGGCTGGATAATAACTGCACGTGAAGGGATTTGAAATCCTCTTTTATTCAATCACTATTAAATACAAACCTCCCAATTCGGGAGAGATACAGAACGTAACAGACCACACTTTGGTCGAACTTAACAATCAAATAAATTTAAATAAATTAAAATAGAACTTAAATTAAACTTTGCTTCGCAGAGCAATTCGCGGAAGTTGGCCTCTATCTAAAAGGGTGCGTAGCAAGATATACTAAATACTACCGCACTTTAATTTATTTTACAATGCAATCACGTAGTAAGCACTATGGCTTATAAATTTAAACTGCTAGCTGGTCAGGCGAACGTTGAGCGGCGTGACCGTGATCTGAGGCAAAGCTCTCACACACCGAGAGGTTTCTACCTCTGGCTTAAATAGTGCTTGGCTGAACTTCAAAAATTAGCATAAGCTAAAAACGCGCGCTTCTTCTGACAGGAAGTTGAAGCAGAGAGGAGATAGAAAAGATTTAAATTAAAATAAACTTGGTTAGTTTAACTAAAACTTTACAAAGTTACATGTTTTATTAAATACTCGAGCATTAAAATTAAAATTAATTAATTTTCATCATTTAATGTACAAGGTTACAACTATTTCGCATTACCCAGTTACTTTTAATTTCAACCTTTAATAATACTTTTCCTTTCCGTTCCCTCAGCAGACATATAATGAGTACTTAAACTGAGATTTTGGGATTTTAAGACAGAGCATCTGCCTCTCAAGGCCATGTTACTTAGTTTTGCCAGCTCCAATAAAAATTGCAATTATTCGGCTTTTGGGTTATAGCTGACGTCATTTAAATTGTTACGCCGGCGAGAAGTTCTGAGCCAACGTAAAGTTAACTGTGTATCTGACAATTAGGCTACATTTTAAATTTTGAATTTAGCGGTTACTTTAAGTTGCATTGCCACAAGTGGTGGCTGATCCTGCGAGTACGAGAAGTGCGTTGATGTTCTAAGTTCTGTGAAATAAAAAAGTTTGTTTCAAACCTTTTCAAGGTTCTGCAGTTCATTTCAGACACAGCAATAATTCGCTTAATGTCTGTTAGTTTGATACAACTTTATGCTCCAAAAGAAAGTCAAACTCTATGAATGTTCTAACTTCATCTTACGAAAACCGTTTAACAAATTGCAACTGAACTAAAAGCAAAAGATTATTTTTTTTAAGTTACAGATGCAAATTATTTTCTTTGCATGATTTAAAGGGAAATTAAAAAGAATATATATATATATATATATAGATAGATAGATATGCATACAGGGTGGTCATAAAGAAACTTTGCCAACATTTGCAGTTCTAGCGTCCGTTCCGGTAAACCAATCGAGATAACACTGCAAATGTGGTTATTCGGAGGTATGCGCTCGAGAGTCTGTGAATGGCAACACAGGGGCGCTTACGATTACAGTTATAGTTACAGAAACTCGAAAATATCGAATGGCAACGCCAACTTTTTCCGGTCCCAAAATGTTCAACGCATGTCAAAGCCCCAAATAGCGTTCGAACGGTACCGATATATCCAAAAACGAACGTGTTATGCATACACAAAAAAGTGTTCTGAAAACCGGCCAACGAAACACGATCTGGAAGCACGCATAAAATTTGCATATAACAGAGGCAAGATACCAATCACAGAACGCCGATCGCCAGATATTCAGCGTAAGAAACCGATAAAATGCCAGGCTAGTACGCGAAGTCGTCATTCGGGAACTCGCACATGGCGACGAAATTACTCTTCCTGCGAAAGTTCGTGGTGAATTGATAAAACTGTATTATCAAAATGGGGTAAATTGGGGTACTACCCCGAATTGTGTAGGCGGAATGCACTCAATGACATCGTTTGGATGCAAGATGGTGCACCTCCACATATAGCGAGGTTTGTTAAAGGGTCCTGGAGCAGCATTTTGGTGATCGGATCATGTCACACCATTATCCTTCCGTGGCTTTCGCGATCCCCGGATCCGACGCCCATGGATTTCTGGTTTTGGGAATATCTCGAATCCAGAGTTTACCTGTGCAATCCGCAAACTCTGCTGGATTTTAAAGGATTCTATACCGCGTGAGATTGCAAACATTCCTCATGCCATGTTGGGTTCAGCGGTATTGTCCACCGTCTGCCAATGCAATGCATACTTGCCTGTGATGGCCCCCATGTGGAAAACGTTTGGTCTAAATAAAGATATTCTTTTGTCCGATATGTGTTGTCATCAGTGATCGGTGTCTCTGTCACATGTACATTTTCTGGGTGCTCCAGATCGTATTTCGTTGGCCGGTTTTCAGAACTCTTTTTTGTGTATGCATAACACGCCAGTTTTTGGACATATTAGTACCGTTCCAATGCTTTTTAGGGTTTCCGCATGTGCTGAACATTTTGCGACCGGAAAAAGTTGGTGTTGCCATTCGACATTTTCGAAATTCTGTAAATATAACCGTAATCGTGAATGCCTCTGTGTTGCCGTTCATAGAATCTCGAGCGCATACCTCCGAATAACTAACTACATTTGCAATCTCATCTCGAACTGCTGACCGGAACGGACGCTAGAAGTGCAGATGTTGGCACAGTTTCTTTAAGACCACCCTGTATATAAGAATAATTTTGAAGTTTATTTTATGTAAAATGTGTTAAAAAATTATATTACTGCTAAAAATAATGTATATAAAAAATCAGTCATTTGCAATTTTTACAAATGTAGCCTCATAAAATAAAAGATTTTCCAGAGTTTTTTTCTTTCTTCTTTCTTTTTCTTAAAGAAAGAAATCAAAATGTCTCCGGCTAAAATTTTCGTGAATTAATCGCCTATTGCTGCTCGCTTCGTCTTCCACTGTTGCGGCGATATGGGCTCTAGAGTGAATTTTTTTAAATTAAATCCTCTGTAATGTATTTTTAATAGTATTTTGCAACAAGCGGTATTTTATACTAATAAATTAATAATAAAATCCGTTCTTCGCGCCGTGTGTTATATCAGCAAAATTATTAGTTCTGTTGTGTACACTAACGTCTGCAACAAAGTCAAAATCTTAATTTTAATGATGAAATTTTGCTGTAACATATAGATTGTAGTCTACAGTATCAATCTACTTTATAATCTTACTCAAATAGTAATATTCTTTTTTTTTATTTTGGTATTAAAACTTATCCAATACATACGATTTACACATACTTATACAATTTAATGATCAAAAACCAAAGCCGGAAATTTTTAAAAGTAAGAAAAGGAAATTAGTTATCTTTCAGTTTTGCTTAAGAGTAAAGGTTTAGGTTGTAATTAAATAAACAAAGCAAAACAAAACCAATTACCCAATAAGAACAACCAGCAACATTTTTCCACAAACATTTTCGCAATTACGAAATAAATCGCTAGAGCATTACAACCTTTACAATCCATATCAATTAGCTCCATTTTGATATAATTATACATTTACTTTTATTATTATTATTATTATATTTATTTTTTATTTAATATTTATTTTTATTATTATTATAGCAGCTCCACGGTGCCAGCCGAACGTTCCCATTTCTGAAATACGCCCTAATGACAAAAAAAGGTTGCTGACCCCTGTATTAGGCTATACTCTGAAGTTTTCAGAATTCCATCCTCCTCATCCTCTAAAAGTGCAGAATATGATATTAAAAATTAAATCTCCAAACAAGTAAATTTTCAGTCATTAAATAATTCATGCTCGGAGTTATTATTTATGTCGGCTTATGTCGGCAGTTCCTGCTAGTTAAGGTGAACTTTAACAACCCGTCATCCATCAACAGATGTAGCTTAAAATTTTACTAAATTTCTTGCACTGTGCGACATAAGTCGCAAAGTTTGAATAATTAATAAACAGGTCAAAAAGCCAGCAAAAACTTTTAGAACTACTTATTTATGCTAAATCGATTTATACGAGTATTTCGATGAGTGTTGGATGGTTCAGCTGCCATCGAAAAACATGTTTCGAAAAATGTAATTTAGTTTATGTATCTGGCATCAAACTATACCTCATTTTTTAAATCGTGATTTTCTATGCAAGTTCATGAAACAAGACAAGTTTTTTTAATGCTAACGTAATTTGACATTTGATGCACTTTTAATTGATTTAACTACTTTAAAAAAAGTCTCGCTAAACAAATTTTCTCAAGACCCGAATACGAAAAGTTTCATTAAAAATAATTTTAAACATATTTTTAACAATTATTCTATTTCTCTTATATATATAACTTGCTACACGTTTCGTTCTTTTGCCTCACACTATCTCAAAAATTTATAAGTAATACATATTAAATAATAAGTAATCATATAATAATAAATATAAATAATAAACTATAAAAAATATAAAAATCTCAAAAGCTTTCAGATTTTACATTACGGCCAAACGGGCGTTTTTTTAATGTTTTGTGGGTTACCTGGTAATTCTGGTAAGTTTATTAAGCTCTAAGTGGCACACTTTGGAAATGTTTACGTTTAGAGAGACGATGGATGAATTTTTAAGCTCCTGGATTTGCAATAGTTTTATATATCCTAGAATTACAGTTTTTAAAATTCAAAACTTCCCTGATTTTTTTCCCCTTCACAACAGCACTTAAGATTAACATTGATTTTATTAAAAGTTTTTTAGATTGAAATTAAATTTTCAAAAAAAAAAATCATTAGATTTGTTGGCTTTGAAGAAAGCTCAAACTATTTTTAAAAAAATGAAATTTTGTTTTCATTTTAGAGTTCAAATAAACGTGCTTCTCTTCCATAGGTTAATGTGAGCTTCATATACTGTGAATCAAATTCACAAAATTTTCAATAAAATGATAGAAATTAAAGTCAAGAGAAATTTAAATTGAAATTCTGATACCTCAATTGAACAACTATCCAAAATTTCAAGAACTCCTCGCACAATCACCACTCTCTTTTTTGCCACTCATTTTACTCACAATATAAGCTTAGTAATGGCTCAGCAATTTGTTAACAGCAAAGGTATTAAATACCGGATAAAAGCTTTTTAAGCAGAAATTTGATCTAGATTCTCTGCGAAAAAAACTGAATAATGTATTACTATCGAGATGCGGCAACTAAGTGGATTTACATTTCCCATTTCCTATCATATTCCCCAATTAGTATGGAAGATTAACATTACAAAATACCGAAATAAAGAAATAAATAAAGTTACAGATTTCGCATCAAAAGATAAAATGTTATATACCTTTAAATGGAAATGTTTTCATTACCAAATTAAATTACCTTCAAAACAGAATAAAAAGGGTAATTTTTTTCTCCGTGGGTTTTATTCAGCTTGGTTCCTTTTGGCATACGAAGCCGTTGTTTTTGAAATTACGCACAATTTTGTAGTGATAATACAATATTTCACAATTTGTTTTTTCAAAATTCCTCGGTTTTCAAACCGAATTGACTGCAATCATATTTGCTGTTAAATGGATTGTTGAAAATCTGACTGTAAAAACATGTATTAATTATATACACAGACTGGAAGCCCTAGCAGATGCTGTTAACACCAGTATTTAAGTCTCATATATAAAGCTTCCTTGTAAAAGTTGAAAAAATACATGAATGAAAATGAATTGGGTGAAAGCCCATACTGATGTTTATTACTGGCAATGAGAGGACCGATATTCTGGCCAAAGAGTCTGCTATGGGTAATGCCGAGGATGCGTTCGATATTCAAACATCAAAAAGAATTGTTATTGGTAAAATCACGGATTTCTATTATGATCGCTGGAAAGAGAGATAGAACATTTCGAGAAAAAGGAAAGCTTATTTGTTGAAGTTTCTAAAAAATATGAGAATGATTTTGATTACAATGAAATAATTACTGGACAGGGGCGCTTCCCGGCGTACCTGAGATTTAATTTGCAAAATATTAGTATTTGTAACATTTGTAGTGCTGAAGGCAATGCACGCCATTTCGACGAGGACTGCGTATCATTGCGACAAGTTAGGGAACCACATAGTAACAATAAAAGAATTCTATTACGGCAGGAAAGAGTTAAGATTTGCAAAGGATTTGATGAACTTTATAAACAGCAATAGACCAATATTGGGAATTTTGATTTGATGTTTTAATCTGTGTTAGGTGTGCTGCTTTAACTATGAGGCCGATTACTATCGGCTAGGAGGGTTGCAGCGCACTCGTATATTATATATATATTTTTTTTAAATTTAGTACGGAGTTTTTGTTGCATATCCTTGTTTACTATCAAACAAAATATAACAATATTGCATAGATCAGGTAAACAATCTTCTAAACAAGATGTTTGGGAATTTCTGATGTAAAACACTTTCGGCGATTTTTTTTTCAAAAACTTTTAATGATTCTCTCCCTTTCGCTAAATTATATTACTACTAAAACTGATGGATTTTTAAATCGGAAGACTTAATCCTTCATATTAAGCAGCTTCGTAACATTCAAATAATAATGAAGCCAAATTTTTAAATAAAACGGGAATCTAATTAAACTCAATATAATCTAACATCATCGGATAGATCGAAAGACCCTGAAAGAAACATCTTCTTGCCGTACTGATTAAAAGAAAGAATTGCCTTCCCTAAGAAGCAGCCAACGATTCTTTCTTTACTACTTTTCTTCCTTTTTAAGGAATAAGAATTATAAAATACAATAAAAAAAATTTATGTTATACAACTTTGGTTAAATGCACTTAAAGAAAAAAAAATTTTTTTTAGCTATAACGATATTTTTGATCAAATGCTACTACAAATAAAATCGTGCGGCCGCAATGAAATGATGGATTTTAAATCACAATTGTTCAAGAGAGATTTCATTGTGCCCAATGTAATAATTTTTATAGACGGTGTTCTATTAATGCGGCAACAAATTCAGAGAAGGGACAACAGACATCAAGAAGAAAAATAATTGCCATAGAATATGCCATCAGAAACCATGTTTGGTCGGTGAAAATAACAAAAATAGTCAGGGTCCGAGATCGAGAGGAAAAGGAAGGCGGAAGTCGACTGATCGCTAATTTCAATGGTAGATTGGCTTATTATGTCTAACGTAAGCAGCATCACGAGGAAACACTACTGTGCATTTGATTTACGGCTGAGCAGATGGGTAGTCGACACTCAGCATAATAGATGTAGCAAGAGAGAGGCTTGTCACCATCTTCACCAAGATCAATCGACGACTAGTTGCCGGATTAAAATGTTTAGAGACCGTACGCACGTATTTCTTCATTCCTTCTCTCTTTGTCTTGGTTTAGCTATGATATATACCCTATGGTAAAACCGGCAATGGGAAATTTTTGTGGTGCCCCTTTTCCTTGATGTCCTAAGCACATGCTTATTTTGCTTGGTGATTAATCAAGTTCCGTGGCGAAAGACTGTGCAGTTGTGTCCATGATTTTCTTTACTTTTAAGTTTCTGCCCTAATATTTTTCTCCCTTTTATAATACTTTATCCGTCCTACCTTCTATTCAGTCTATCTCAAAATTCGTACGATTTCTAAATGTTTAATTCCTCTACGAACCATTAACTGCTTATCTTTCAACACCATTACTCCTTATCATCTACATTTCCTAGCTGTTACAGTAGTTCTCCGCTGCTTTTACATCATGATAAGACCTGGGTTCAAATCCAGGCGAACGGGCTGGCTGCATAGGCGTTTTCGTGGTTTTCCCCCAGTGCGTATACGGGGCAGTTTCCCTTAAAAAGTCCTCCACGGAGGCATCCTTTCCCTTCGGCAGATAGCCCTCGTGTGCTTTGCTGTAAAACTTTAACGAATTTTTGATTAAAAACTTTAACGAATTTTTTATTAACAAACTCAAGGATTTCAAAACGAGCAATAGCAACGTTGTATAGAAAGAACAGTTTTATCTCCAGCGCGTGAGACTGTGCAGGAAATTCTAAAGATATGCTCAGTTTAAAATTATTTTGCAATATTGTTCTTTGAATTTTGTGGTTTAAGTGCGAAGAACATGATATTTAATAAATAAAGGTAACACATAAAATGTTAAAAAAAACGCGCCTTTGGACGTAATTTAAAATCTGAAACCTTTTAGTTCCCCCCCCTCCTAATGAAGAAAATATAGCAATAAATTCTACCTTTACCATGAATTTTACAAAAGGATATATATATATAAAAACATACTTTAAAACTTCAGGTTAATAAAATTGATAAGCATGATTAAAAAAAACGCATAATAAACGTAAATTATAGGATACAGGAAATTGCTTGTTTTATTCATATTACGCGATTTAAAAGTCTATTACGTCAAAGACAGTTTCTAAATCTCATGACTGGCAAAGGAAACGGAAGCTATTTTGAAAGAAAAGAGGAAAGATGCCTGTAAGCTTAGTATATCACAGGAAATGATCAATAGGTAAATTTTATACGTAAAATGAAAGATTATATTACAGTTTCGCAGAATTAGATGCTATTTTCCAATAGGTTTTACACAACAGATAAATACAAACGAGTATCTGGAATTCGTAAAAGAATTCTTTACCAGAGGAATAATAAATAAATGAATAAAGTAAATAAATCATGTAATATATGACAAATAAATAAATGAATTTTAAAATATTCATTACTATGAAATGAGGTTTGCAAACAACAAGATTCTTTGTAAAATAAAAGTGATAACGCACAAGTTATCAGGACTGAGTATTCTGTGTGTGTTCTTGGAGAACATTGTGAAATATTTACCAGGGTGTTTCTTCTCAAGTTTTCAGTCCTGAACTGGAACAGTGAGCTGATGAAACGTAAGCTTTGTTCTGATGTAACTGCTGGGCTGGATAATAACTGCACGTGAAGGGATTTGAAATCCTCTTTTATTAAATCACTATTAATTACAAACTTCCCAACTCGGGAGTGATACAGAAAGTAAAAGACCGCACTTGGGTCGAACTTAACAATCAAATAATATTTAAATACTAAACCTAAAAATAGAACTTAAATCAAATTTTGCTTCGCAGAGCGATTCGCGGAGATTGGCCTCTACCTGAAAGGGTGCGTAGCAAGATATACTAATACTAGCGCACTTCAAATTGTTTTACAATGCAATCACGTAGTAAGCACTATGGCTTATAAATTTAAACTGCTAGCTGGTCAGACGAACGTTGAGCCGAGTGGCCGTGATCTGAGACTAAGCTCTCTCACAATAAGAGGTTTCTACCTCTGGCTTAAATAGTACTTGGCCGTACTTCGAAATTAGCATAAGCTGAAACCGCGTGCTTCTTCTGACGGGAAGTTGAAGCAGAGAGGAGATAGACAGATTTAAATTAAAATAAAACTTGGTTAGTTTAACTAAAACCTTACAAAGTGTAATTAAACCCAAGTGGAAAAATAATTATTATATGCAAGCAAAACAATATACATGACTTACAGAACACGACGTCAACATTTATTCTGTTGAAACGAATTTTCAGAATACAACTTCAGAACATATTTCTCAAAATATTTTAATATTTATGACTAGATTTTTTCCAAATCAAAATATTTTTTGCATGAATAACGTCATATAAAAATTTAGAATATTCACCACTGCTGGCTCCTTAACGATTCTTTTAACTTTAGAACCTTTGAAAGTATTGAAAATGTTTCTTATGTTGATGAATTCGATTTTCACAAAGACTTAAATTCACAATTAAATTTTCTCACCTGAAAGTCGACCAATTGCTAAATTCATAAAATACAGTCGAATCTCTATTAACCAGGCTTTTATCAATCAAGTCTCTGTTAAACGAGCCGGCATCCAAGTCAAAGAAATCATTCAAAAATTGTAATAACATAAGAAAAGGAACACGAAAAAATGAATAAAATTTGGGAATTCTTCTTAAGAATGATAATCTTTTGGGCTTTCATATCAGTAAGAAGTCATTAGTCGACCATTCGATTGTGTAAGGTAAAATATGTTTATATTTCTTAAAGATGAACGCAATATTACAGTCAGACACCAGTTGGCTAGGATTACAATGATTCTGTTTACATTACTCTCGCATTACGACAGGAGTCAAGGCGAAACAAAAAATTAATGGTTGAATTAATTTAACAATGACTTATTTTATTTAATTTTAAGAATGAGCAGTTTACTTTTAACGGATCATTTAGCAATGTTTATATATTCCAGATTAAGTGTAATTAAAGTGTAGAGACATTTGGTATTTATTTGGAAGCAGGTCAGATGAAAAATGAGAAACGCCTTCTCCGGGACTCGAACCACAGACCTCTACAATACGCGCCCAGCGTGCTGACCACTACACCACGAAAGCATGAGAAGGAGGCGGGAGATATAATCGTCCACCACCTTTTTAGTTCGGGCGTCAATGTAGAGACATTAGGTATTTTTGAAGCAGGAGTATGGAAAAATGAGCAATGCCTTCACCACGGACCACTGGAATACGCGCCCAGCGTGCTGACCACTACACCACGAAGGCATGCGCGGACGGCGGGAGAAATACCTTATAAAAGTACATGCCGTTGTGGATATTTGCTTTTACTGCTGTTAGCACACGCATTTTTACTTCCTTGTACGAAGTAAAAAAGAAGTTTTGCAATCGCGAAAAATTTCGGGTATCATATTTTAACGAAAATATCCACTTTGTCTGCTATCGAATGCAATTTAACGATGTTCTTTTGCGTGACATCTGTACGTAAGGACAGAGTAAAGGGCCCTTTCCCCCAAAAAAAAAATATAAAACTGATTTAAAATGGATTCTGAAGTTTTTTCGTGTCACGTGCGTACGTACGTGGGTATGTATCATGTAATAACTCAAAAACGAGTAGCCTCAGAACGTTGAAATTTTGTATTTAGGACTGCTATAACATACAGATGTGCACCTCTTATTTTGGTTGCAATCAGCCGCACCAAAAGTATATATATATATATATATATATATATCCACAGTAAAATTTTAAAAGCAATCGCCTAAAAGTAAATTTGATACTTTAGTTCCAGAGTGTAAAAATAATATCACTCTGTGATATATATATATCCACTCACTCGGCTCAGTGAGCTGTTTCTTTATTCTTACATGTTCATAACTTGCGCATTTTCTGCTTTAAAAATGATTGAATTGTGTTCTTCTTATCTTCCAGGTTTTTATCCCTTTAGTTAACTTGCATGTTATAGTTGTAGCATTATCAACAATTTAAAAACAGTTTAATTGCGGCTAAGCCTAATTTTTTTTGGCCATAACAGCTATATTTGTTTACATTTGAAACTTAGGAGAATAGTGGATTTGTTGCCAATCTAGAGAAACTAAGCTTCGCAACAACAAAGATAATGCCTCCTTTTATTATTGCGAATTAAATCATGTTTAATCAAGTCTGGAATTTATTTGAGGAAATAACTGTTTAAGATTTACTTCGTAATTTTTAACATGTACATTTTTCGTTTTTATGTATTTTTGCCTTGTTGCGAAGTAAGAACTGAATTAATTGAATGAGAAATACTGAACCGTCAGCGAAAAACTGTTTCTTTTCTTTTTTTTAGTCCAAAGAGGCAATTTGCTCAGTAGGACAATTAATTTCGTTTTGGCATTTTGTGTTGAAAACTATAAACGGCGAATCACTTTCTAAATTGTTGCCACCAAATATTATCGCCATGTATTATATTTAAAGAAATTAAATAATGAAGAATCCGCATGAATGTATGTATGTTTCTCGCATTGTGATAAAAGAACAGTACCTGGAGCCATTTGAATAACGTAATCTTCCATAGAATATGGGCCCTAATTTGAATTTGAAATTTGTATTATTATCGATTTCATATTTAACACTTCAACGAATTCTTGATTAAAAAACTAAACGATTTCAAAGCAAGCAATGGCGGGGAGGGGAAAAAAATTATCTCCAGACCCTGTATCGGAAATTCTAAAGATATGCTCATTTTAAAATCATTTTACGATACTGCTGTTGAACTGAATTTTATGGTTCCAGTACGTAGAACATGATATTTAATAAATAAAGGTAACACACAAAACGTTAAAAAAACGCACCTTTGGACGTATTTTAAAATCTGAAACCTTTGAGGTTTTTTTTTTTTTTTTTTTTTTTTTTTTTTTTTTTTTTTTTTTTTTTTTTTTTTTTT
>KK118469.1:50612-74087 GCA_000611955.2 Stegodyphus mimosarum
TCTTTTTTTTTTTTTTTTTTGTCAAAGACTGTATTTAGAATTTTAATTATTATTATTTAATAATTATTATTAATTTTTATTTTATTATTAAGTTACATGACTGAATTATATTTTTAAATCAATATTTTTTATCAAATAAAATGTTTTGAAAATTTGATTTTTATTTATTTAATTGAAGTTTTACTTGTAATTTAGGAGAAGATGCATATATTGCTTTACACATCAGTACATTTTATTAGCCTTCACTTCGTTGAATATTATCCATCGTTTCAGCATTTCGCCTGAAACAAGATCTACTCATAATATTTTCATCCTTTCATTTCGTCAGTATCTAGGCATAAAATAATGAAGAGATTCCTGATCATGATGCTGAAGATCTTCAAAGGCTATAGGCATTTTGATGGCAGAAGATGAAAAAAAAGACTGGTTTCATCAACAGTGAAAACGTTTTTAGCTGATAGCTATACATATTTTTGGATAAATTTTTGAATCGCTGAGACGCTGGATTCTCCGTTTGACATGATATAACACGCTATAATGCAATTTAAATTTATGCAGCCCTTCAGAGAAAAAATTGTAGCCCTTCTCATTCACCCACGAAATTATTTCTTGTGTCTTTTGCGATTGGCTGGAATATTTGACGCATTGCACTAATTGAGAAATTTAGTGCAATGTTTATATGCACATATGTAATATGTTATAGGCGTATACGCATAATGTTTATATTCGACAATACATAAAATATATTTTGAGTGTCCAGATATTTCGCCTTAGATTTTCCGCAAACTGTAATTCTTTCTTCTAATTTCCTTCTTTGAGAAATATTTCCTTTCAGTGTTGATACAAGAATATTCAGTTATTTTCGATATTTATATTTCCATAAATTTTGTATTCTTGTCAAATTCTCCTAAAATTTCAGATGTATCTTGTGGAAAGACCCCCTTTTCGCTTCTAGACATTTATTTGCAAATGAAATTTAAAGTACAATTGTGTTAAAAAAATTGTGTTAAAAACCTGTTTATAAATGATAAGGAATAAAGCGTTTCCCAAACTTTTCAGGTCAATAGAATCTAGCATTTGTTTTATCTCATTTACTGATCTAATCTTAAAATCGAGTAAAAACAATCTAAACCACAAAATGTTAACAATTTTTAATACTAGTAATTGCCATATCAAACAGTATACCTTTTTTCAGCATATATTTGTAGTAATATGAGGGGAAATTAACACACTTTGTAAGAGCGTTAACATAAAATTAATATTTCATATATTTTTACTAAAAGATGGTACATGACTAAAGCTGTCATACTCTTAAAGCTTTGTTTATTTAGTTAAACACGTAACTCGAAATTACGCGCTGCAGAAGAGGTATACCGTGCATATAATTTTCGTTTTTATAGTGAAAAACGAAGAAAAATAGAATCAATTTTCAATAAGCCTAAACTAAAGGGACATATCTCTCAGATAATAAATAGTCAAAATTCGATTTTGAATTAGTACCAGTTTCGGCATTCACTTTGACTATTATCTTCGAAATTCTAGTTCTGAAAACCATTATATGAAAAATTTCGACTTACTAAAGTTCACGTGATTAAAGTTTTAGTGTATACTCACAGTATAACAAATAATCACAGTGCATCAAAAGAAATGGAAACTCTGTAAATCGTACACTGATGCCACTTACTGATCATACAGAAAAACAAATTTACCTTGTTAATTAATAGGAGTATGAGACAAAAATACACTCGTGCGCAAAATTAAGAGAATTTGCAAATTATGCCTATTTTTATTAAAAGTATTGAACCAGTGGTACTAATTATGTTGCCGAAGATTTACGCAAATGTTCAGGATCGAACATGTAAACGTATATGTTAGCGTCTGCGGAGATGCGATTATGAAACGATATAAGCGCAAGAGGGGTTTTCAGCGATTTGTGTCCTCGTACTCCTTCACAATATCGGCTGTGTTTCTATCAAGAGTTGGATAAATTTTATAAGGTATCCGGTAAAATAAGTAACCAACGAACGTATGGATGGCGGAATGAGATGGAGAATTATCGGACTGAGTGGAGGTAGGCTAATCACAAGCGCAAGTAGCTACAGAGTTCAGTGACGTCTGCAATTTGTCGAAACAGCTTCAGGATGCTGGATCCATATCAGGAAGACTCGGGCAAGGTCAACCGAGATAAGCAACGACGCATGAGGGTCGTTATTTAGCACTTTCAGCGCAGCGATACAAGACTGCTAAAACTTTACGGAATCAATTCATTCTGTAAAGGATCCATGGATTTGTGAATTGGAAATTGCCACTGGAATTCGAATTTCACGGTCTGCAGTTGCCCGAAGGCTTAATGAGATAGGGCTGTATGCCAGAAGATCCGCTGCCTACACCCCGCTCACTACAGCACATAAGACAGCGCGGTTAGCATGGTGCAGGCAATATGCGCCTTGGGAAAGCTTTATACAGGTAAGATGAGATTCAACCTGGACACTGATTCTTTGCATACCTGTACCTAGAGAGAGAGCCTGAGACACTATACCATCGGAGAAAGGATCATTACAGTGGCGCCGTGGAGGTGTAATGGTTTGCGCAAGTATTATGTTGGACGGCCACATACCACTGCATGTGTGTGAGAAAAGGCTGTCTAACTGCTATGAGTTATACATAGAATATCCCAGAGCCCTATGCTCGAGTTTTCAGGAGCGCAACTAGTCCTAGATTCTTGTAAATGGACGACAACGTCGGACCACATAGGGCCCAGCAGGTCGATGATTATCTGGAAGTGGGGATATTCGTCACATGAATTGGCAGCTAGAGCTCCAGATCTTAAACCTTTACAGCATGTCTGGGACTATCTTAGGAAGGCAATTTCATCTCGCCCTTCCCGAGAAACATCCCAAAGTTGAAAACTGCCTTGCTGCAGCAGTAGGCAGCACGGGACTTTTCAACCTTGGGATAAAACATAGCGATTTACCAGACAGACTTCCCAACTGCCTATTGTTCAGTATGCCGTTACGCTGCGCGACTTGTCTGGCTGTGATAAGAGACCACATTTCTACGTAAGACTTATTTTCAGTTCGATATCAAAACGTGCAATTTGGGCATCCCTGCACTATAAGCTTTGTTGCTAACCATGCATGCATAAAATGACTTTTGCATGGCACATCTCTGTCCCTGTTATAAATGCATATTCATGCCTAATTTCATTAAAAAACTGCCCAATAGTTTTTCAGAAATTTGACTTAACATGCAAATCCTCTTCATTTTGCTTACATAGTAAAAATACATTTTTGGAAACCTGTATAAAACATATTTTATTCAATATAAAATGGAACGTTGAAACAAACACTACATACATATTTTTCTCATTATTTTACTTTTGCATACATATTTATAACTTCTAATACCGGTTCTTGAAATACAAATGTAGTTCTTTCATCAACAAGAACTTAAGATGAATGTACACTCCGGGAAAAAAAAAGGGGGGCGACAGTTCTATATCCTCCCGTTCTACTGGGCCGATTGACGAACTTCAAATTGCGTTTTTCATGTCTCGAAAGCTCGACTTAGGATATGTACATACCTGCCAACCTCTAAAGATAAAAATTCAGAAGATTCTCCAAAATTCAGAAGAACACGAAGAATTAATATCATGCTTTGATATTAAAAAAATAACAATTTATACAAATAGAAAAAAGAAAATTGTACTTACATTAGTAAATCTCAATTAAGTAGTAACTAAAAAAATTTATTAGGAAACATAAAACAAGAACTTCATGTTACACAAAAAAATTATTGCAATGAATTTAGAGTGCATTTTTTGGCTTTAGCCAAAAATTCTTTGGAAAATTTCCTGTCATAACAATTAGTTTCCTCATAACATTTAGCAATTAAAATGTTTTCTAGAGTTTTTGGTGAAATTGAAGAACGAAACATAGTTTTGTTTTTCTTCACAACACTGAAGACTCTCTCGCACTCAGCATTACTGTGTGGAATTACGAGAATAGCACATAAAACTCTTGCTAGTCTATCATATTTTGGTGTTCCATCAGCTCTTTTTATTCTTTTTAAGGTTTTTAAGGTAATTCCTTTTAAGGACAAGGACATCAAGTCTATCTTCTCCAGAACTGGCAGTGTCTTCAAACTGTGCAGCAGAAAATTGGTTCTGTAGTTCATCTAAAGCATCATTATGGCATTCATTTTCTTTAATTGTTAACAAAAATGGAAATTTATCAATAAAAAAACGAATCTTTTCAAAAGATGAATTTTCAATTTGTTTCAAATTTGCCACTTCAGCATTTAAAAGAACTTCATTTTGCAAAGGAAACTTCCTTACAATGTAATCACAGGCTGAGGAAAAGTACTTTCTAACACATTGAAAAAATTCTTTTTTCTCATGATCTTTCAAAGAATTTACAAGTTCCCTGGTTTGATTTCCAATTATAAGATCATTGTCATCCTTTTGATTTGCCAAACTATTATAGGCAACACGAATCAACACACTGTTTTTCACAACGGACGGTTTTACAAACTTAGTATAAAGTTCTTTCAAAAGATCATTAAGAATTTGGATAAGCAGGGGAGATTTTGGCGAAGCTGATTGTAGAAGGGTATTTACACTTTCAAAAATCTTAATGGTACTTAACACAAAACTACAATATGCTTTGTTCAAATCCGAAGAAAGAAGATAGAAAATCCTTTCCTCCCGGCTAATAGAAGACTGTTTCTTCTTCCCTTCAACTTCTTTAACAAAGTTGACCTTTGAGGAGTCTTCTAAGCATTTTCTTTTTAAAGGGTTTGATTCTGTGTGTTGGCTTTTCCCTTTTAAAGCATTTTGATTAGAAGCAAAGTTGGTTTTCGGAATCTTATATGCCGACAAATTTGATGGGATCTGTGGTTTCGTTTTGGTCTCTTCGTGGAAATATTTTAGCAATGCATCCCACTGTTCAATAAACCTTCCTAGCGCTCTGCCTAAGGATAACCATCTCGTGCATACATGTTTCAGAATTTTTCTCGTTTCACCAGAGCACAGTTCTTGGAAATTCTTTAGGTTTTCTTTCCTTTTTACACTTTTTTCCAGATAGAAAAACACATCAATCAGAAGCTGGTCAATATTTAATGGTAAAGCAGCTGCAGCTTTTTCTGCTGCCAAATTAATTAAGTGGCATGGGCATCCAATAACAATTAATTCATTTTGTTCTTTTTTGAGGAAAGAGGCTACACCCTTTTTGTCACCCACCATGACATGAGCATTATCTGCACCAAATGAAATGCAGTTTGATATTGGGATGTTAAGTTGTTTCAACTCATTAATTACCAAGGAGGCAATATTTTCCCCCGTAGCGTCTCCATTTAACAATGGAAGACGCAAAAGATGAGTTTTCATTTCATTAGAAACATCACAGAAATATGTGACAACGATGGGGTAAAGCTTCCAATCGCTGTCGTTGCTGCCATCGATTGACACCGAAAATGCTGAATTCTGGAGTGCAGCTATCGTTTTACTTTGTGCATCGCAAGCAATTTCGTTCACAATAGAAGATGTTTTCGTGCGAGCACAAGCATATTTCTGAGCAATCTTGGAGTCGGGAAACATCCGTCTGAAAAGTTGACCGGCGTGATCGGCAGCGCTTAGCGGCACGTTGTGTTCGATGAGGAATGCAGTAAACAAACACTCTGCCAAAATGACATCGGCATCCGAATTCGTAGCCGAATTTGAAAAAAAAATCATCCACTTTCTTTGACATTGTCGAAGCCGAAGCATTAACTTCATGCTTTTTAGACTTAACATGTTTCACAATGTCGCTTCTAAGTCACACACGCACACGTTGCAAAAAGCATAGTTATTTCCTTTGAAGGATTCTTTAATTGTTGGAAATTCGGCTTTGTAGGTAGGCCGAAAATATTGAGAATACGGTTTTTTGAACTCATTTCTAACAACGACGTATTAAGAAAATTCGTAGCACGTGCAAACAAACAAACAAAAAACAGAATGCGACAATCCACGCTCGCTGAGTAATTCCCTTGCTGCTGAAGCGAACGCGAAAAAAATAATCTGGCGCCCACAAAGAAAAGAGTGGGAGAAACAAGTTCAGCGCATTGGATTGGCTGGTTAAGCGGCGACTTGGGAGAAACTGCAGGTTACTGGATTCGATGTAGTCGGTAGCTGGCTATAAAACACGACGCAATTGGCGAAAATCGCTGAATTGGCAAAAAATTCTAAAATTTCGACAAAAATCACTAAAAACACTTGAAAAAGGAAAAAAATCGTAAAAAATGGATTAAGATCGTAAAATCGTAAAGACAAACGCATTTTCGTAAAAATTGGCAGGTATGGATATGTATTACACTGGTGAAATAAATTAAGAGAATTTGCATATTTTATCGAATTGCATGAAAAGAACTGAACTGAAGGAAAAACCATAGCTTCTAGATAAAAATGTAAATCTTGTACGGCAAATATGTGTGTGTAGGCGGAGGTAGCAGAAAAACAGGCTTTATAAGCGCGTGGAGGGTTGAATTGCGTTCGCTAGCACATCTCGGTGAATTTCTTGGCGTTATCTTGCAGCAATCGGTTAAATTCACATCCTTTATAGTAAAAATGAGTAACCACCGACGTTTAGGTGATGGAATGAGGTGGCGAATTGTGGGGAGGCTAGAGGCAGGCCATTTGCAAGTCCAGATATGCAGAGAGTTTAATTTAACGCCCAAGCGTCGTGTGTAACCCATGGAAACAGTTCTAGGATATAGGATCCATGGAGAGAAAGCCACAACGGCCAGAGAAGATCGCTATTTGTCAATTTTAGCGAGGCGTAACAGAAGGCTACAGCTTCTCAGCTCTCTCGGGACCTATATGCAACCGCAGGAATCCGTGTAACAAGGGTGACTGTTTCCAAACGACTGAATGACAGAGGGTTGTTTGCCAGAAGACCGGCTATTTGCGTCTCGCATCCGCTACGGACAGGAGAGTCCGATTCTAATGGTGCTGGCAGCATTCTGATTGGAGTACGGAGCAATGGGCGACCGTTCTGTTCCCGACGAGTCCTGTTTTAGCCTAAACACAGATTCTCGCCATACTTTCATATGGAGAGAGCTACGGACCCGCTACTTACCTTCCAATGTCCGCGAAATCAACAAATATGGCGGTATAATAGTCTGGGTAGGCATCATGTTGGATGGTCGCACACCTCTCCACATCTTTGACAGAGGCTCTATGACTGGTGTGAGGTATAGGGATGAGGTCTTGGAGCCCTATGTTCGCCTTTTTCGGGGTGCGGTGGGCCCAGAGTTTATTTTACCAGGCGATAACGCTACTCCCCATAGAGCTCTTCTGGTCTACGAATTTCTCGAGCGTAAGGATATTCGTCGGATGGATTGACCAGCCAGGTCTCCAAACCTCAACCCTATACAGCATGCCTGAGACGCTCAGGGAAGGGCAATTGCAACTCCCAACCCCCCTCCGTGAACCATCCAGGAGTTGAAAACAACGTTGCTGAATGAGTGGAACCAATTGCCACAGGCACTGATAAACTGCCTTATTTCCAGTATGACATCACGCTGCGAGGCCTGTATGGCTGTAAGAGGGGACCATACCCCCTATTAACCCATTTCTTTTGTGTCTTCTGCAACCGCTGTTTCAGACCTTCAGACTCCCATGAGTGTTACACACGAACATGTGTGTTTATTATAACTGTTGAATGTTTATTTTGTTTGTACTATATTCACACAAATTTTATTAAAATCTGTCCAGTAGTTCTGGAAATCGTAGATCAAATATGAAAATTTTCTTATTTCATTTCACCAGTGTAGATTTATATATAGCATTGTTCTAATATAGGTATTTTGACACAAAATCAGACATTTTCTGAAATGACATGCCAAATTTTTTCCATATTTCGACACCCTGTTAGCTGATATTCGTGAAGAAAAGCTCACTCATTTACTGTGCCGCGGAATTTTTGTGTGCCACCAAATTTTAGAAATGTATATAATAAAATTTATAATGAATTACATGAGTATGGTACACATGAGTATTGGCGAAATTCGGTTTTTAAGACATTAATTAGCGCGCCAATTGCGGTATCCAAGCCGATTTTGGTGCTCCGGAGAGAGCGCATTTCGAAGCATTTTCGCGCATGTTCAGTACATAACTTAAGTTCGAATGAGTCAAAAGATTTTAATAAAATGATTCATTATTTCCCAAATTTAAATATAAAAAAATTTGATTTTTTATATTTAAATTTGGGATTAAATTTAATCCATTTGTGATAACGAATACTTATGTATTTGAATTAACTTTGAATGAAGAGGAAGAACTAATTTCGCTTTCTTATAATCCAGATTTAATTTTAAAATATTCGGAAGAATCAATTAATTCATTTTGGATTAACATCAGATGCGATTATCGCATGATGGCCAAAAAAGTTTTAAAAACATTATTACAATTTTCTACATCTTATTTGTGTGAATTCGGATTTTCAGTATGAATCAACATAAAAGCGAATAAAAGATCGAGACTGTTAAATGTGGAAGACGATATGAAAATAGAATTGTCATTTTTACGACCAAATATAAATGAAATTATTAAAGAACATCAAGCTTAAATTTCTTATTAAAAGTGTTCTTATTATTAACTTGTACTTAATCCCTTAATAAACGTACTGCTGTTTTCGCAGTACTTATAATTTATTTTACATTCAAAATTATTATCATAAACTATTTCACACAGTGTATTATAGATAAGTAAAGAACTTTTAAACTTATCTTTTTCTTTGTGTGCCGCCAAATTTTGAAATCGTTAAAAGTGTGCGACGACCCAAAAAAGGTTGAGAATCACTGCTCTAGAGAATTGCTTATGCTAACCTTAAAAACAGAAGACAAATGTTGAGAACGAAAAGCCGTAATTTGATTCATAATATCAAAGTCGGTTTCGCATCTACCCGATGCAGGGTGCTTTGAAACTTTAGGGAGACAAATCATTCTGAACACATTAAACACTTTATTTAAGCACATGAAACACACGCAAGGAAAGATACAAAACCAAAACAGCAATTCTGCCTCGTTGAGCTTTACTGTGGACAAAGAGCTCTAAAAACAGCGTCGCAAATGGGGTAGAAAAATTTCAGTCACTTTTGTTTTATTGTAGAACTAAAAACATGATAAATAAGCCACAGTTCCAATAAGTTCAATGGATTAACTACAAAGTTTTGATAGACTGAAGCAAGATATTTTCGCGCTGAAGAATCGGTCTTTTGCCAATCTGAATTTCATAAACGGAGATTTTTCTACAGATTAGTTAGTATACATTGTATACATTTGTTTTGGTTCCTAGATATCTGAACGCAATTAAACTGCTGATCTTATTAACCAAAGAGTTTAATAGCGGCGAATACTGTATATTGTTATAGTAACGAACCGGAATCAACCAGCGACCTCCGCAACAGTTAAATCTATGGTTGCAGCGTCATCTGGTAAGGCAGTATCTGCCAATACTGTACGCCGAAGGCTTTACATAAAGAGACCGTACTCTCGAATACCAGTGCTTTTGTTTCACTAATCGCCCAATCCATTAAAGCAAAATTTAAGTGGTGTCGCTAACATCTCGATTACACTATCTCAGATTCGCCCAACGTCCTGTTCACGGACCAGTACAAATTTGTTTTGGAGCCAGAGGATAATGTGTAAAGGTTTTGAAAGAACAAGGCATAAAGTATAAGGCCCAGAACATCATCTTATTTGTGCTTCAAATTAAACCAGAAAGCTCAGTAATTAAAAAGAAATGTGTTGCCACTTGGCTAAACGTATGTTTCAAATTTTAGCAGATAACTCGGCATTTTAAAAGAAATGTGCTGCCACGGCCGAAATAAAATATTTCTGTCTTCTATGCACGACGTGTGTTGCCATACGCCAAAGAGTACGATATCTAATTTTCTTTCAAATTTAATGTGTCTGTTTTTAGCAAACTAAGAGATTTAAAAACAATAAACACAATTCTTCTTTTCTATTATTATTACCAGGTAAGCACATTAAAACCATTACATATTTTTTCTTTGTATAACTATTTTCAGCGCCTAGTATACATACAAATTAAAAGAGAACTTTGGAAATATTACGTGAATTTTCATACAGTTAGTGCAGCTTAATGTGATCACATTTGTTTTAGACTATTTTGATAACATTAACCGAATGGTAGCATTAAAAGACGAGGGGAAAAAAATGCCCTCTAAAATAGCAATGGAATTTAATTTACTATAAATATAACCAGACAGATATAAACATGTACTATTACAGCATTTTAATTTGGGAAAGATAAATATTAGTTTAGAACCGTTCACATCTTCTTTAATGTTAAAGTTCGCAAATGAATTGTTCATATCATTTCTGGAATTATTTGATCGATGCTAAACTCCTAATCTAAATACGTAGAGAGCATTAGTCGTTGAAAGAGAACTTGCCAATGTAAAATTAAAAATTAGGTTTTAAAAAAAGATCTTGGCAGACGTTTTCATGGATTTTATTTTCTTTCTTTCTTTTTTTTTCCCCCTCAGGCGCAAGGAAAATGGAAAAAAAAATTTGCAGAATTTTTCTCTAGAATTTTTCTCTCGAAGAAGAGGAACCTGTATGAAAGTGCCTTCAAAATCAAGCCTTTTTTTTAGGGGGGGAGGGGGTTGCTTAATTTAAAGTAATTGATAAAAATCGAAACCAGCTATCTGATTGATGACTTAATCCCTTACTTGGCGATATTTCTCTGCGACTTCGCAATTTTAACAATATATTTCGATCATTTGCCCACTTTACTTCAGTTTAAAATTAATTATTTTATAATATTTTGATCATATTAACTAAATCACAATAAGTAAAGTATTTTCTACATTTTCGTATCCAAACAAGAAGGACTTCGGAAATTCAGTGGCAATATCCGAATAACATCAGCCACGGTCACATTAAGCGGCGTCTACTGTAACAAAAACGTATTACTTCCAATAATACGAAAAAATATGTACAAAAACGAAATTTTCAGAAATATTACAAAAGAATAAATGAAATGAGATTGTAGCACTACTCCAAGTTGTAATTTAATGTATTAATAAACGAAGCTACAATTTAATTAAAATTTTTAAAGGAAAATTTCAGAAAATAAACAAAAATACGAAACGAAATAACTTACAAAGAGAAAATTTTCGAACTGATTAACTTTATTCACGAACATCTATAATGCTCTGGAATTTTAGACTCGTAAGATTATTAACAAATTTAATGTCTAAGAAGCCATACTTCGCAACTACAGATCAACAAAAATTCTCTTTAAAGTAGTCAATTTATTGTCCTTTTTTCCTTGCGATTGCTTCTTCAACAGCTTTTAATTGTCTCAACAATTCCTCTCGCTTTGACTTCTTTGGAGTACGAATAGACTGTGTGGATAACTGTGATGTTTTTATTTCTTTCTCACTTTCATTTGGCTTTTTAACTACGTTGGTTTTCTGGACATTTCTGCTGGATTTCGATTGAGAAATACTTTTAGAAAATGCTTCGTTTAACAGGCGCAGGGTGTTCGAAGGCATATCATCGTTGGCTGTATTATTAGATCGTCTTTTATTAATAGTAACAGTTTTATATTTTAATGGTTTTGCACCTTCTAAATCAATTGGTTTAGCTTTCCTGGGTACAGAAGATTCGGAGAATTCCTTAATCGATGAAGTTTTTTGGTCAGTAGGTTTGACAACTTCTCGTCGTACTGTTCGAATCCATTCCGTACAAACTTCAGGTATTTTCTTGGGCATATATTCAGATTCATCAGTTTTTCGACTCGAAAATGTATTTACATCCAACTGAACATTTAATTTTAGAAGTTTTGTTTGTTTAGATTCATTATGACTGGATATCTTGTTTTTGAAGGATGTATCATTTGTAGATATTATCAAATCGTTAGGTTGCAAATTCTTATCATTCACGCGAATATCCCTCTCTATTTTACTCTCAAAATTTTTCTTTTGTCTCAATGGACTAATTGAGTGGCTAGAAATAGGTGAAATGCTCATATCACTACTATAACATGCACTCGCAGAAAATACAGCACGACACGAATTTGAGGGAGAATGAATTTCCGAATCAGAGTCATAGAAAGAGCAAGTTTTCGGACTATGCTGCACACCTGGCGCGCGAGTTTGGGAAATTTTTCGCTTTTTCTGGGGAGGCGTGGAAAAACTATAAGTTCTGTGTCGATTGTTCGATGAGTTACCAGATTTTTTACTGCATATCGAAGATTTAGAAGAGGAACTCCACCTAGATTTGTACCTCGAAAGCATCCTTGATTTCGAAAGAGATCGTCTGTTCCTATACCTTCTGGGAGATCTGCTTCTCTTTATTTTACGACACAGTTCTTTGCTCCCATTCCTGACAGGACTTCTTGAGTAACTTCTGCACGAAGATCCAGAACAACGCGATGAACTATATGAAGTGACGGAATAAGAATATACTGATGATGACGACGATGAAAGTGATCGTGATCTTGATGCAGAAAATTTCCTAAATTTCGGAGATTTAGATCTCCTCCAAGGATCTCTCCAGGTAAAATTATCAGTCTTCTGAACTGCATTTTTGTTAAAAGGCTTTCGATATTCTTGTTTTTTAAACTTAGAGCCATAAGCTTCTACTGACAGTTCTTTGCAATACCTTTTATTTTGTGCCCGAGCTATATTTATTTTCTCTTGCTCAGAATTAAAATTTGATGTATGGGAAAAGTGCTTTTTATTGTACAAATTTTCATTTTGGATTCTGTTCTCCTCTGGACTAAGATACAACTTCTTTTCTTCAAAATCCTTATCTTCTTTTCTCTTTTTTGATTTTTCAATAATTTCTTTAGCTTGAGACAGAGCTTTATCCCATGCACTTTCACCACTCGGTACATCTCTAGAAAAATACGAGAAACTGACACCTGTATTACATTTATTCAGAGGATACAGATCTAAAGAGCTTTTATTAGAAGGCACAGTTAGACTGCTTTTATTAGAAGGTACATCAAACATATTGTAAAGACCTTTATCAGTAACGTGCATAAAACGGCAGTGAGTTCCCCATTTACATCTTCCTTCCTGAAAAAAACGGCATACAAAATTACTAGGCGAATCAGGCGAATTTTCTTTAATTTCTCCTTCTTCAATATCATTTATCTCTCTATTATCCAATAATTCACCGTCAGCATCAGAAATGGCATCCGAGACATTACTCTTTCTAACATTACTATTCTGTATCGTTTCCAAGTCGTGCTTTACAGAATTGTTTTCATCTGAATCTCTATCATCCAATATTTCGCCATCAGCTTCAGAAACACTTTCTGCTTCCAACTTTTCATTAATATTTATTTGCTTTCCTCCCAAATCTTGTTCTGTAAAACTGTGATCATCGAAATCTCCGTCATCCAACACTTCGCCATCAATAACGGAAATAACATCAGTGGTATCCGTTTTTTCAATACTGGTGCTTTCCATTGGGGCCGAATTTTGTTGTACACAGCTGTAATCCTTCCCGACTTTATCTGCAGTAGGTTTCAATAAGCTTAGATTACTTTGGTCCTTATAGTCTTCAAAATCAAGCTCTTCGGAAACCGCCGAATTACTGTCGTAAAGAGAGCCACTCGTCACTTTCTGAAGATTAGTTGAACATTTTATTCCCAAATCTGACATCATATCACGTTTTATCACAGATATTACCTTGAAACAAATTTAGAAATTAAATCAGGCAATAATTCGATAAAAATTGAAAACATTAATAATTTTAATAATCATTAAACAGAAATGCCAGAATTGCGGAATAATGAACATACTATTAAAGAAGCAGAAGATATGCAAGTTTAATACTTTTACAACCTGCAAATTATCCCACTTACTTTGAAGCTTGTTTGTAAAAACGTAAAATAAATGCATTAAAATGACTTTTTTTGCCTTGAACTCTGGAAATTGTCTTTAGAAACCACTTTGTCACAGGTACTTTGAGAAATCAATTACAATTATTAGATTCACTTAATTTTGTGTATAAGTCCGAAAATTAGGAAAATTAAAATCTTAAAAATTTTACTTCTTAATGAAAAACATTAAAAATAACTACGTACGCCACTTGATTCCCCATATGGTGTAAATCTACCTTTAAGAACTTGAAAAAATCTAAGTTTTTAGTTCAACTGTCACTTTTTCCCTTCAGTATCACCACTTTATGCTGCTACTACCATTTATTTTTAAAGATGAACTCGTAATATTTTTCCACTGGTTGTGAATAAGCCATTCCTCATATCTGTCTAAAATTTAAAAAGTCGGATTTAACACCATTTGTGAACCAATGGGTTCATCTAACACTCTTACCAGGCCACCACGTCGAAACTCTCTAAACTGGGTTCTACTGAAATGACAAAAGATTCTCTTTGGTTTGAGAGTTCTTAAATGCTTTCCGAAGTGTTAGCGCACAGAACTTAAAAATACATATCTAGGAGTAGTTTCTTCTAAATAGTCTGAATAAAGTTTTTTTTTTTCCTTCAATGTATTACGGAATTTTACGGTCCCTTATTAAAGAATTTAATGCAAGTTTTTTTTTTTTTTAACTCGCTAATCATGCTTGATCTATTAGCTGCAATGCTGTCAAGTTTGGTGAGGGGACTAACGACGACATGGGAAAAAAGATTCCTTGTGGGAAGGGGGTGAGGCTGGTTCTGAAAATTGCCGCAAAAAGAAAATGTGGCACTATTCTAGACTACGCAACTGAAAATTTATATATAAAACGCAGGTAAAATTCGAAAATGCAAATGCACGGTTATGTAAATGATAGTAGCGTTAATAATTCAGTCTATAAAGATAAGTTAAAACACTAAAGGCTACTAATATTAGCCGAGTTCAACATTCATCTGATCTCAGCATGCATTACTTGAGAAATGGGTTTATCTTCATCAACTGAATGCAACCACCATTCTTCATAAACTTAAAACTCATAACAACCTACGTGAAGACCCTCTATCAATTAATGCACTGAATGGCATGATTCAAAAATTGAAGAAACAAGGATCCTTAGCAGTTCGGGTTGATAGAGGGAAGAAACCAGTGTCAGAACAGATAGTGACTGATGTCACGACTGCAACTGTTGACAGCACCCAAGGGACGATTGTTGATATTAGTAGAACCCGGAAAACGCTCGACAAACGAATTTGAATGCTTCAACTGTATGGCAAGTTTTTCAATAAATTCTTGACTTCTACCCATACAAGATAAGCTGCATGTATGAATTATGATAAATGGGTGACAACTGACAACGATTATGATAAATGGGTGACAATTGACAACGATTATGATAAATGGGTGGCATTTGCTCTGACATTTCTCTCCAGGATGGAGGTCCCCTATACTCGGACGTGAAGAATTCTGTAGGGAGTTGAGGCCCATTTTCCCCTAAATGGAACTGTTAATACTCAGTTTTTGAACTTGGGCATCCAAACAAATTCCATGCAGTTTAGCAAATCCCACTGCATTCACCAGCAGTCATTGGTATGGTTTTACAGAAGATTTCATAAGCAGACCATTATTTAATTTATTTATTTTGAGAATATTATTCTAACAGGACCAACACCTGTACAGTTTCCATGCAAACTTTTGCCATCCTACAACTTCAGCAGAAACAATTGCTGTAACAGGTAACTTCTACGCAAGCTGGACAAGAATTGTGCACTGGTCTATGGCACAGCAGATGTTGCCCCATCACTTTACAGAAGAAAGTCATGCATTGCTTTTTTCCACTTACATAACTGCCTCACTCCAGGGTCAGTGCAATTCGTGCGGCCGCACCAGGCGGTATAATTTAAGTGCGGTAAAATGGTTACAGTTTAGGAAAAAAACTAGGCAGCATAATTTCCGAGTCGCAGAATTTGCCCTAGGTGGCAAAAAGATTAGCACTAGCCCTAACTCGTTTCCAAGATCTAACCCCAGACTTTTTATGCAGGGATATTTGAATTTCAAGGTCTATTTGAAAGGGGTCCCAATGGTGACAGAATTAAAGGACACTATATCATGGGCTGTGCTGAGTATTCCTAGTGACACGCTTGGTGTCTGTTCCTGGTGGCTGTCAAGAATGTTGTGCACAGGATGCAAAGTGTTGATGCAGAAGAAGGGTGGTTACATTATAAGAGGTCTATGACCTCGCTGAGAAAGTGCTTTTATTGAATAAAATGCTATGGTGTACTGAAATATAATCTCTGTAAACCTTTAGGGCAGTTCATTTGCTGTATAAGCAGTGTTGTGCTGAAATTTCTTCTTTGTTATCAATTTATCTAGTTCTCAGCTGTGCAGGCTAAAAATGCGGCACATTTTCCCCTATTTACAACTAATTTTATTCCCATGTTTCCATTTTCGGAACTTTTCCCCCAGTCGTTGTTAGTCTCCTGACAAAATATGATGGCATTCCCGCTGATAGATCCAGCTACAAATGACTCTGCGTAGTATCAGTTTAAAACAGTTTCATCATCTCCTTAATCTGGGGATAACAGAAAGACGTGAATTTACATCATTTCAACTTCAGCATCAAACAATTTACATCATTTACTGGCAAATACAATGTAAAGCATTAGGTATGCTATACTACGAAAGACATGAGCTACTGAAGGCATAGTAATCGTAAGATAACTTAGACACAATGATGAAAAAGTATGTCTCATTAGTACCCAAAGGATTAAGATTGTTGAGTATAGGAACTTCACCCACGTTTGAACTCAGGTGAACTGGCTGGCTGCATGATTGGTTATTCTCCATGTGTAACGTAGATACAAGCCAGCTTTTCTTAGAAAAACCTCCACAAAGGCATCTCTCCCTTTAGGCAGATACCCTTTGTGCACTTTGCCATATGCAAATAACCTAGGAATGATGAAATGATAACAATAATAATCCAATTCTACTACATAATATAAACAAATCAGCATTTTGTGTAACCAACACGGGACAGCAACAAATGCTGCTGTGCAATTTGGTCCCTACGACAAGATGGTTGGATGCATGTTTGATGTTTTACAATCGATGTGATTTCAAAAAATTGCTGGAATTCATCAGCTGCAAATAGTCTGTGGCGTGCACTATTGTGATATATAGTGATAATGTGCGACATGAATTCCATGAGCAAAATATTTGATAAATGCATGCACATGCATGTATTTATTAATTATTTACAAATTAATAAATGCATGCACATGCATGTATTTATTAATTATTTACAAATTAATTATACATGTAAAACAAAATTAAATACAAATAGTAACTGATTAAACACGGCTTCAGTATTCGTGAAAGTCTACAGTAGTAGATCTAGATACAGTAGATGTCTACAGTAGATCAAGACAACTCAGATCAAATAAAAAGTTATGAGAAAAATTATGCTGAAAACCACTAGGAGAATGACATTTGCACAATTTAAGTTTTTATTAATTCAATTTATTGCTGAAAAACATTTACTCAATAAACAGTAAAAATTAAAAATCAGGAAATTCGGCAATCTACAGGGGATGTGATGAAAAAAAAATCTCCTGTGAAAATAGGGAGAGCTGGCATTTATGTATAAAATTTATAAGATGTCTGTGCTGTCTTGAGAATGACATACAACTCACATTCATAGTTTAATCACTCATTGGCATGTTAATTTCATATCTACATCACATGGCCGCATTCTATCACAGTAAAGCACCAGTTTTTCAAAAGTCTGCAATCTTGGAACATCACCATTCTATTAGATTTAAAATTAGAAATTTATTCAGCCGTATTATCATTTAAACCAGGGGTTCCCAACAAGATCAGTATATTGCCCCTTGCAGGCTGACGAAATTTTACAGGAAGTCGATGATGATCAAGGAGTTCATAGCCAAATATGTATAGCAATTGATCAGTATAATGAAGATTTAATTGATAACAGAAAATTTACTAATAAAACTGAGAATTGTTTATTGTTATAAAGCTATATCATGTAGTATGAGAAAATTATAGAAAATAAATATAAGGGAAAGATACACAAAAATTATTTAATATAATTAAAAATCAATAACATTTTTAAGCACACAAATTTTTAAGCAATAAGTGCAGTATAAAAAAAAGTTAAACTCAGGAAGATAAAAAATATAATCAACAAATATGAAGAAAGTAAAACTAATGAGCCAGAGCAAAATCTGCATCTATTCTTTTACCCATGCCAGTCATTGAAACTTGTTAAGAAAAGTGTTTGTCACATGGCAATTACTTCCTCAGCGTATAAGAGTATGCCTTACATTTGACTAGTACAAGCTAACTACTGCTAATGTCTAGCTTACAGCTCTGATTTGCATAGCTTTTCATCAAAGAACTCATTTTCGTAAAAGTGAATCCATCAGATATCACAAAAGCGAAGAGTCTCAGAAATGTTTCTTTTAATGCTGAATCAGGGATTGTTTGCAGGTCTGATAATGGTTTTATACCACGCACATAAAAATGAATATATGTCAGAATAATTTTTAAGAACAGAAGATTAAAAGTTAGTTACAATGCAATTAGATTGAAAATACTTATCATGCATAATAATTTTGAGAATTTAACAAAATTTTTGTTAAAAGAACAGACAATCATTTTGAAGAGCACAAATTTACATGAAACATTAGGAAACCGAAAAGACAGGATAATGCTTCAAAACAATGAAAACTTCATCACAAGTCTAAACACCTCTTGCTGATAAAATATGTCATCTCACAAAAGTTGAATTCAAAATTACAACTTACAAATTATATTTTTTTTGTTTGTTTAAATTTTCAGCAAACATAAAAAATACACGAAATATAAGTATTCATATAGTTTGATCAGAAATTCACCACATATAAAACAGACAAAACGATAACGTATAAAATAATATTTCTTAATTTGATATCAAATAATATTTAAATAACATTCTCCTAAATTAAATACTGAAATTTTCTGAAAAATCTGACTGCAATTCGAAACCACCCAGCTTATAACTAACTTTGCTTTTTTTCCCCCCCCTCAGAGTTCTTTAGAAACAGTACAACAGGTTGCTGATATAAAAACTAAAATTGCAAAAGAATATATATACCTATCATTTTAGTAGCACTAGATTATTTCATTTAATAGTAATTGTTGACTACAAAATGTTTAAATTAACAAGCCATGTTTGTTTAAAAATGAATATTAAAATACCTATTACTAGCAAACTTTTGTGTCTATTATATTCAAATAAGCTTCTGAAAAATTATTAAAATGGTCTGTTATTAAAAACAAGAGAACACAAATTCATCACACAAACAGAAATCAATTTTATACTTCTCGGATTCTTGTCACTATTTTCAGAAATACATTTTATCTCAAATATAAAACAGATATACAATTTATAAATACTATAAATCAGCATTTGAAACTGTTGTCTGCAGATCACGAGTGATCCTCAAATCCTACATTTGTGGAGATTTGAAAAAATTTCCTATTACTTGTAAACAAAATTAACAAGATTGTACATCATTTCTTGCCGATGATATATGGCTCTAAGTACACTCTATTCTTTCCCAAATTTCAGTGAACTCAATGATCTCAAAACTTAATGTATTCTCTAAACTAAATGAATTAAATCTGTCTACAAGGAAGTTCTTAGATGGCTCTCATTTGGTTTGGTTTATTAGATTACGGCAAAGTACTTGAGGGAAGAATGCCCTCATGAAGGACTTTCTAAGTCAAACTCGCTCACATATACGCTACACATAGGGGAAATCATGGAAATGCTCATACAGGCAGTCCATTCACCAGAATTCGAAGCCCAGAATAAACTACCGGTGTTCAGTGACTTTACCACTGGGCTGCTGGTGGATTTAATTGCTCTGAGTATCCATGAGAAATTAAAGGGATTTGGAAAGAACTTGTTTTTCAGGTTAGTTGAGTGAAACAAGGGATTTTCATCATTTTAACCTTAGCATCTTTTTTACTAGAAAATTATAGTTTCCGAAAATGAATTATGAATGAAATATGCTTGCATCTCGAAACTCTGCGGTCGGAGTCTGAAATTTTTTCAAGTGATAAATATAACAAATTTTAATGGTTTTCGAGCCTTTCTATTAAAATTCTGAAAATAACAAACTGTCATTTAATGAAAGAGAACTGTTAATCGAACTCAGTAATAAAGCAGACTTAAAATGAAATCCCAAGCAGAAGTTATGATTAATTTCTGAACCTTTACCAGTTAAAATAGGATAAAGTGAATAGTAGATTGATACTTTAAAATTATACTTCAGTTTTGCTTGTATGTATCTGTATAAGAAAAGGATTTTTATCACTACCTTAAACAGAAACAAAGCACCAAAATCAATTTGATATATATGCTGATCTCAGACTTAAGCTTACCAGTATTCATCCAAAGATGGAGAAGCTGTGCAATAAATCAGTAGGCTCATCCACATCATTAAAGTGAGTACCAAAATTATTTAATTTTTAGTTAATAAAATAAGGGTTATCCAAACTTTAAGTCTTAAGTTATTAACTTTTTTAGGGTCATCAATGAGCTCAGCTAGCATTCCAGTGGGCACAAACGAACTTAGCTCACATTACAGATTTATAACCAACAGATATGCCATGTATTTGGGAAGTAAGAATTGCTTAGTCTCACAACTGCCGAAGGATTAAATATAACTTTTCTTTGATTAATTTAATTGGTTAATACATATATCGATCAAATGAATTTTAACTATATTTTAAGCACATTGGTAGCAATATATGCTAAAAATATTGCTATACATGCTGAAAAATGTAGAGATGGTGCTCCACAGAACATTCTAATTTATAAAAGTAGTCCCCACTAGGAAAAAGTTTGAGAAAAGAAGCTATAAGTTCTTTGATCTTCCAAAATCTTAACCAGGTGTTTTAACATTCTTCAGAATAATTAAAATTGATTAAATTTAGACATGAATAACTGCTAAAAATATTAAAATCATCAAAACCTTCCACTCATTTTAAAATGACCGAAAAAATTAAATTTTGTAATGAAAAAGGATGAATAAACCAAAGGAAAGCAAACGCAGAACATAAATTTACACACTGTTATTTTAAAATAAAATAACAAATCAACTAAAATTTGCATCTTATAAACAGTAAGCATAATTCAATACTTGCTAGTCAATTTTAGTTACACTTGCGTTGATTCATGCGGTAAAATCTAAATACATATATTAAATAAGCAATACAAAAATAAAAAGAACTCACTCGTTTTGCAACTGTTAAATGTAAAAAGAAACTTTACACATACGAATTCATGAAATTTTACATACTTTCGGAAGAAATAGATGCTGTTCCAAGAAGGAAAAATACCTAGAAACTTCCAAAAGATTGTTTGACTATGGATTAAATCTTACGATGATGAAAAGTATTTTAAGTAAAAAGCAATAACTCAAAAAAGGCACCGAAAATGATGAAATTTTATTTAGCTAACATAAAGTTAATCTGAAGTCCATACTGTCAACAGACTTTCAACATCAAAACATCGCTATCCAAGTCTACTTCAAGCAAACGCTGCAAAAAGGAAACAAGCTCTAAGCGGCTCAGAGGAGTTCAGTCATTGGATGAAACGAAAATTGCTGTTTAATCAGGTAGCAGTTATCCCTTCTACTTATAATTAATCTAATATTTGCCTTTTCCCTACGTAGAAGATTTATGTTAATCAAGTTAAATTACTTTTCATTTAAGAATTTGTGCGACTTCAAATTAAAATTTCGTAGTGAAAGACTGGGCGTTAGCAACAATTGATGGAACAGCATGTTTGCAAGCAAATCTAGATTGTATACAGACAGAGGAAGGGCATGTGTAAAGATGCCTACGAAATCGGATTTCTGAATTCTGAAATATTGTTTTATCTTCAAAAATATAAAAATGAAAAATCGTACTCAATGAATTCAAATTATAACTTCTCTACTTTAAAAAAAATGCTTGTTTTCATTAATTGTAGGGTGGTGTTTTGCATTTCGATTATTATGTCAATGGCGTTGGAAAACAAGTGGTGGATTGCTTACTCTTGAAATGGATTATCACAGAACTGATGATCAAAATACAGTCTGAGAAAATCTATACAGTTAGAAGTTTCTTTAGAGTACAGCATAAGTCGTGGTAAAGCTGTGGTATGGTAGAAATAAAGCATTTCTCCTGAAATTTTGAGCTTACGGAAGGTTTAAAGTATGGATGCTTAATATCCCTCGCTTTCACACTCAAAACAGTAATTTTACTAATTTATCTTCAAACTTGGTATAGAGATAGAAAATTTTGTTCTTATGCATATTCATTGTGAGAGCAATGACTGTGAGTTTTGGCTTCCCTTACGGCATTGTCGGCTTTTTATCGTTTGCGATACTTGCTAGTTGCCTCAAAGTAAAATCTGGTAAGTTTTCAAATAATTCTTTTACTATACACGATTTACTGTAAATATAAAAATTCTTCGATTACTGATCTCTGCATAATACAGTAATAAAAAATATGTCAAGCTGAATTAGATTAATGGATTTTTGATGATGATGCAATTTAAATAAAGTAACATTAAAAAACAGCAGTAGAAATCGTATATGCAATTAGTGCTTCCCAATCCAGGAGATGCGGTTTTATGGATATTTACTTTCCAAATCTTCTTCTTTTTTTTTTTTTAAAGAAAAATATTATATTTTACTTACTGTAGACAAATAGTCATTTTTTAACATTAAATTATTAGATTTGTTGCAGGAAATTTGCAGCATTGAATTTATTAATAGATATTTTTGTATATACATATATGTATACAATTACAGTACTGCAGTATTATATTAATAGGTCAAACAAAGTAGCTAACTGTGCAGGTATCAATATTTAAGGTGTACTAGAATTTATAACGAAAGTTAAAACAGGGATTATTTTGAATGATAATATTAGGAATTAGTATGTTTTATCAGGAAAATTTGTTAAATATTATATCACATTTTAAATGGTAAAATTCTCATTTTAGTTTTAATTTTGTAAAAGTAGCCCCTATTTTAATATAAAGTAAGAAGCTAATTTGCAAGAACTTACTTCCATTTGCACTAAGCATGCTAAGGAAATTACATTTAAATTAAGTGTCAGTTGGTATGAATAGAACCTTTACATTCCACCAAAATCTTGACGAAGTACAGCGATTTCACATTGCATGACAAGAATTTGAGCACAATTCAGGTATCTTAATTTGTCTGAAAAAAAAAAACGTGTTCAAAATCTAGACCATTGGTTCTCAATATTCTTTGTGTCATGCACCTTTTTACCATTACTAGGTGACCATTCCCCCTTCCTCCTTTGTAGAACTTAAAAAATAAATTATTTAGATTTAGATCATTTTTAATATTTTATAAATTAAATAAGAAGTAAAGAAAATATTGATAAATATCAAAACTTGAATAAAAATAATCTTTTATATTCATAAACTACAACTAAATACAGACAAATAAAT
>KK118469.1:74183-84482 GCA_000611955.2 Stegodyphus mimosarum
TTCTAGTATCATTATTAAATTTAAAATTTTTTTCTCCAATATGCTTGTATTTTTTTCTTCAAATTTCTACTGATTAATGGACTATCATTGTAATTACTTAATGCAGTTTCATTTAGTGCTTTAATGGCTTATTTAATCATGTTAAGCAGTTTTCCTTCATCTATGAAGTTATCTACACACAAAAATATAATAATTTGAAAATTGCTTAAAATGTAATGTTTCAAACTATTGTAATACAAGTAATTTTTGAAAATATGAATAATATTTCTCTTTTACATTCACTAATTACCCAAAACTAAGAAATAATAATAATTTTTAGTTTCTAAAAATTTTCTATACATCATTTACTTTTTCAGCTGTTCTTCACACCAATTCCATCTGATTTAAGTTGTAAATCAGGACTTAAAAACTTTTTTTAGTCACCACCCCTTTTTATCATTGTGATTTTTTTTTTCGGAGACCCCCAGAACCCCATAATATTTACGAAAATTTTGTGGGACCCCATAAGCATTGCGCAAATCCGACACACATGCAAGTGAAACTGTGAGTTTTTTCACTTGTAATGTAGTATACTATTGCAGTTTTAGGTCATTAACTTTAATTCCTAATTTTAAGATATAGAACAATGTGACAATCTTAAATGAGTAACAGATGAAATAACAACGTCACATGCAAAGCAAGTAAAATGAGCTTTTATATTATAAAAGAATGCATCAAAACGTTTTCATTTTTTCTTTGTCTGTATTATCTTATCTTTTTCTATTTTCAGATAAATTGTGTAAAAATATTTGGTAATTGTAAAATTATTATAATAAATTAAAGAAATATCAAAACTGCTAAAATTTTTGGTGACGCCCCATGGGGGTCACGACCCACAGTTTAAGAAACTGTTCTAAATGATAGTAATATTAAAAGCTTATAATAGGCAAAAATCTCAAATCATAATGTCCATTGTATTGAATTTTTAAAAAAATTTAATAAAGACAGTTATTACAAGGAAAAAAAGCCATCTTGAGTTATATACAGTTTGACTCAGTGGACTCCCTATCGATCCCTAAGAAGTGTGTGAATGCAATGTTCAGTACTAGTCAGTGGTGTTGTCATGTTTGATTGATTGCTTTGTTTAATACACTGACTACCAATAAGTATTTGGACACCTATGGAAATGACGTATCTGCGGTTCTAAGGTACGTCACGGACTCCACCGGTATATATCGTGTAGGAAAGAGCATCGGCTTTAGTCGCATGCAAGATGCCTCGCAGTTCGGAGCTCTTTGATTTCGAGAAAGGTATAATTATCGGGTATCACAAATGTGGCCGATCCTTAAGGGACATATCTAGCAATCTGAAGTACCCAAAATCGACAGTGGCCTATGTGATTAAAGAAGTGGAAGGTAAGCGGTGACTGTCGGAATGTGCCCCGAGTCGGCAGACCAACGAAACTGGGAGATAGAGACCGACGAGTGCTGTCCAGAGAAATTCGGAAGAACCGCACCCAACCGATGGCCCTCATGCACGAGGAGTTTCAACAGGCATCTGGGAGTATTGTTTCAATTAATACCATCCGTAAGGAAGCACATCTGCTTGGTTTTCATGGTCGTGTTGCTGCCCATAAGCCTTTGATCACAAAGTCCAACCACGCTGCTCGGTTAGTGTGGTGCAAAGCACATCAAAATTGGACCGTAGATCAGTGGAAACGGGTTCTTTGTAGTGACGAATCAAGGTTCACCCTTTACTGTTCGGATGGCAGGGTCTGGGTCTGGCGTCTACCTGGAGAACGTCTCCCGGCAGAATGCACTTTGCCAACAGTCAAGTTCAGCGTAGGTGGAATTATGGTTTGGGGTGTTTCTCCGGGTATGGGCTGAGACCCTTGGTCTCCATTCATGGTAAGCTCAACTCCGATGCCTACTGCACTATTTTGGATGACAATATGCTGTCTAAGTTGTGGCAGTTTTATGGGTTGGATCCCTGTTACTTTCAGGACGACAATACCAGTTGTCATGTTTCGATGTTAACCAAGGCGTGGTATGGTGCCAATGGAGTTCATCGAATGGACTGGCCTGCCCAGAGGTCAGACCTGAACCCTATCGAGAACCTCTGGGACGAATTGCATCGCCGAATTCAGGGGGTGCACTACCCGTGCAAAATCGGCGAAGGAACTTCTATGTCTTCTCCAAGCCGAGTGGAAGAATGCAAAATCGGTGAAGGAACTTCTATGTCTTCTCCGAGTGGAAGAAAATACCACTAGCTGTCATACAAAGACTTGTGGAAAGTATGCCCCGGAGGGTCCACGCTGTAATTACCTCTCGTGGAGGCTCTACCAACTATTGATTTTGAAAAAAGTTACTTTTTCTTTTCTATCACAGGTGTCCAAATACTTATTGGTAGTCAGTGTATTATGGTGATCTGGGAGTAGGTTTGCAAAATTTAGTTCAGATTATGACTGCTGTATTAGGTAAATTCTATCGTGAAATATTCGGCATCACATTTCAAAATAGCCTTTCAACTGAAAAACCCTTGTTTGAGAACTTGAGAATGAGGCAGAAAAAATTAAAAAGCAGACAAAAGCTCATTGCAAGCAATATAAATATGAACTGTTGCCATATTAAGTTGTTGTAATGAAGCACAAGCAAAATTCTGAATAAATCCTATTTCAGAAAAGTATTAAAAAATGTATTTTTAAGAAGTTGACAGCATAAATAATTTTGAATTAGAACTTCTGTATTTATTATTTGCCATACATCACATATGGTCCCACCAACCATTTGAATGAAATTTTTAAGGAAGAAATACCATCAAATTCATCATCCGAGATCTTACATTTACACAGAGCAAAATGCAAAATTATAAAGAAAGTTATTTCACGTGATCGAAATTAATAAATATTTTATCTAACATAAGTCTATAGATATTTCATGTAAGCATTTATATGTGTGCTCTATCTTATGTATGTGCAACTTACGTATCTTATTGGTCCTTTATTATAATCAGAAAAAAAAAATTGAGATAGTTTTTAACATTTGCTGAGTTTACAGAGGTTTAAAAATTATAATAACTAAGTTTTTAAATAACAACACAAACAAATTTAAGAGTGAAAGACAGTAACTTTTATTAATAATCAGAACCTAATGAAATGAAATAAGTTCAGCAACCAGAATGGAAAATTAACTGGAAAGCATTAAGTATTTAGGTAAAGTAAAAAATAAACAAAATAAAATTAATTGCCAATTCAAAATCATTAATATATAATAATAATTTATTTATTGTTTATTTTTTTATAAACTAGAATAGAAGAGAAACACGCCAATGTGAATCAAAATCGCTCAAACAAGCTTGTATTTGGCATACATTTACTAAAAACACTCAATCGATTTCGATGGCAGCTTGAGAAGGGACCTGTAGCTGCTCTTGAAATTGATTGAGTGTTTTTAGTAAATGTACGCCAAATACAAGATTGTTTCAGCAATTTTGATTGTTTTATAAACATTAATAATCCAAAAGTAAAGAAGACAATGGATTAAGACAATGGGCAAGATCTGACAATGGATATGAACAAATTTACTAAAAAATAACCTAAATTAGAACTGTATATTCCCGCATATAACGTGCACTTTCATTACATAAAATAAGATTGAAATTTACAGTTGCATACTATATGCTAATATAAAAATAATACATTTAAAAATAATGAAAAATTAGCATACAGAAATTAGATTTCTACATGTACGTAAGTGCTGTTTATTTAAAAGGATTGATATACGTTATGAACTTAAAAATGTTTATTATTGGATAATTTTCTTTACATAAAGCATATTAATTATTGTACTTTCATTGATTTAGAAAACATCTGACTCCTAATTCCGTGAATTCATTTGAATGCGAAGTGCAGTCTTACCTAAAATTATTTGCCCCTTTTTTCAAACCCCAGAATAATATTCTTGTGTGCATTGAATACAACCCACTCTCTTTGCAGAACTATATACTCTCTCAAGCATTTCTTCACGCACCTATTGTTCTCCTTATCACTTTCAATTCAGTATACTATTGTTCGAAAGTGGGAAAAATCTACAATTGAATCACTTTAAAAGATAAGAGTATCACACATGTACCTTTCATTTTTCTACTTGAAAAAAGGTAGTGTGTTATATGGCGAATATACCTTAAAATTGAAAATTTTAGTTTGAAATTATAGTGTGCATCATATGCTGGAATATATGATAATTAAAAGAAAAGATTAAACAATGTAATGTTAGAAGATTTAAACAATGTAACATTAGGAACATTAGGTTTTGAGATTTTTTGCCCAAACTAATATACCATAATAAAGTGACCAAGAATTTAATTGTAGCCCATTAAGTTACATATTGTAGGTCGACACTAGATACCTCAAAGACTCTTGTCTGAGCAACTTTATCTGTAGGTAGCAAAACAAAAAAAAACTTCCAAGAGTTTAAGTCTGTAACGCTTGCACGTTACACATTTAGAAATAACTTGTTTTACTAACTTTTTAGCTTTAAGAATCTAAAACCCCTCCCTAAACCTGGCAAGTAAGATTGAAGAACTTGCATGCATTGCTTTTTCATGCTGTTAGCGGATTAACTTGAAAACATCACAGACAGGTAAAGATAACTGGGTATCTGAAATCCTCTTTTTCAGGACTGTCCACAAGTTTGATTCTTATTCTCAAAAGCCCTTTTTTTATCTCTAAAGGCTTGCATTTTAATAAGAAACTTCTTGTCTTGAAAAGTCCTTAACTGTATGGACTTGAAAAACAGAGCTTCTGCTTTTTTGAATTCTTCAAAACTCAAGTTATGTTTTAACTCGTTTTCATGTGAAATGTTATGGAGAAAATGCAGAATCCATGCCACTACTCTGATATTTCTACTATAGGTAGAAAAATAATCACTCCAGATTTCTGTTACTTGAATAGAAGACACGATTTCTCTTCTTTCAAGTACTCCTTCTTCACTGACATCTCGGTCTTTTTGCTAACTGGCCATGTACAACTAGTTGGGACCTTCCCACTATTTTGAATGCATAACTGCTGTGTAACCCCACTTGGCAGATCTGTAGGGTTTGAAAACCCAGGAACATGTTCCCATGCTTGAAAAGGTGTCAGATTCCAAATTTCTGTAACACAGATGTGAACAAATACACCTCACCACTCTCACCCAAGCTAATACTGTGGTACAGTCAGTCCATAAATAAACGTCTGTTTAAAACTCTTTCAGGACCTTCGAGGAAAGACGAGCAGAAACAGTAGCACCAAGAAGTTCCAACCGCTACTGTTGTTTCATTTTTACCACAAGGATCAATTCTAATTTTACTCTGTACAGTTCTACATGAGCAGTGCTTCCCTTACCAACTCACAGAAAGACTACAGTGAATAAGTAAGTTTGCTCGCATCACTGAAAAAATGTAATGAAATGTGCTCGAGTCCTTCATCACAGTGGAACCATCTTGGCACCTTAACATGTTTCAAATATTTAAGCTCATTTAGTCATTTTAGAAAATCTTGACGTGTTTTTATATCAACTTCTTCATCCAAACTAATTTTTAATTTCCGCAAGTTTTGTATCCAGAGTTTTGGATGCAGTATCACTGAATCAGTTATGCCGAGAGGATCAAAAACTTTGTGTGAAACAGCTAAAATATTTCTTTAGGTGATTACTATGTTTGTTACTTCTTTCACATCAGGGATGTTTATAGAAGAGTATAAGAATATCTGTTCCATATCATTCCTAGAACATCTGTTAGACGTGCTATATATTCAGAAGGGTTAGTGTACTCTCACCCTCATAAATCAAATTTTCTTTCAGCCATAATTTCAGTCACAACTTAAAAAAATTGCTTCAGGTCTCATTCAGTTTTGATGCCAATCAAGCAATTATCCACATAAAAGCTGAAAATCAGTTGTTGGATAATATTTTGAGGATATTTTTCATTCACTTGCTTGGCTTCATCTAGTTTCCTTTTTAAATGGTATCGGATAGTTGATCCAAGCAAGAATGGACTACCAGAAGCACCAATACAACTCTGCGATGATGATAATGTTTGAGCTTTGCATCTTCGTTGTGCCATAGAAATTGGAGTAAATCTCATGTGTTTTTTATAGAGACTTGTTTGCAAAAACTACTTTGCATATATCAGCTATTATGCCAAATTTATACACGTGAAACCTCGTTAATATGGTAAGAAAATTAATTCATAACATTTCAGGTACAATTTCTTCATCATTATGAATCTGTTGGAATTGACTCCAAAAGGGTAGCCAGTCCTTAACGTCACCACTAAACTGTCCAATATCTAATTTCAGTAAATTAAATTTCTTTTTAGATCCTGTGAGAGTAAGAGAGTTTTGAGACTCACCTGCTGTTGGTGGTTTTGCATGAATTCGGACCACTCTAGTTTATGTTGTCTTATCTTTTCCCGTTCATCATATTCTGTTTGTTGTAGCTTTTCTTCATGTTCTATTTGTTTTCGCCTCTCTTCTTTTTGTCTCCATTCACTAGCAGTTCCTACCAAAAAATTTTTAATGAGCTGTGGATCTTACAAATACTGCTTACTCTGCAAAATAATTTCTTTCAGTTTCGTTATCGTGATCTGAGGCAGTGGTGTACCAATTTCTTCGGCGACTTACAACGAGTCCTCTTTCTTAAATCCTTTTGCTGCCTGAAACATTGTTTCGAATCAGAAGTAATGTTCTGACGCATAACACCAGAAAATATAAAGAATACCTGCAAGCAAAAAGTTACGGACGCCTTTCAAATCACTCATGAACTACAAGTTCTCCAGATAAATGAAACAACTGTTTATTCAGTTAAAGTGCAGCCTTAAATTGACATTGCTAACATAAACAACATCAAACTAAGCTGACAACACTGCATTCTAAGCATTACATAAAAACAAACGGATATTTTTCTTAATAACAATAATAATTGTTGCCATTCAGCAAAAAAGAAAAATAATAACAAAAATATAAGAAAATCATGGGTGAAGTAGTAGTTAAGTTTAAATAATGAAATTAATTATTGCACAGTCTTTAACAACTCCAACAGATCCAATTAGTCACTACAGTCAGCAAATGATTGATTTTTAGAGTCCTGAGATGTGCCTCCACACAATCTATCCATCTTGTGCGAGGTCTTCTTTTCTTGGCACCCTCTACATATGCAAAGGTCACTTTTTAATGGAGTTCAAGCTGTCATATCTAAAAATATGTCCAAACCACCTGATACTATAAGATTTGATGACTTGGACAATATTAAGTTGTTTGTATCTTTTATGTAGTTTATGATTAAACAAAATTCTCCATCTATTATTTTCTCTAACTGGGCCATATATTTTCTGCAGTATTTTTCTTTAAAACATTAGAAGTCTTTCTTCATCTGTTTTTGATAATGGCCAGCATTTGCTACCATACAATATGATAGGTCTAATAAGAGTTTTATGAAGATTAATTTTTGTCTTGAAGTTTAGTAATTTGGACATTAAAAAATTCTTTAAACCATAACATCTATTGTCAATTTCAGGTTTAATATTATTATCGTTAGAGATGATAGTACTGAGATATGTAAAATAAGAAATGCTTTACAAAATAAAAGACTATTTGCAGGGGGAGGGGATTATGTATTCTGCTAGTTACTGCCATAAATTTTGTTTTACACTCATTAATGCTAAGTGCAATGTCTCTGGTTGCAGACTATACAGCAGGGATGCCAACCCGTGGTACGGTGGTATTTTAACAGTGACATGCAAAGACTTATTAAAAAATGAAAACATTATAATGTCTACATCAACTCTGTCGATAGAGTTGAAGATAGAGTCAGCATTAAAATATATATAATAATTCTTTGAATTTTAGTTTATTTCACTGTAGCAACACCCCTCTATTCTCCGAGTTGAGCTACAGAAGTGGAATGCACAGGAACAAAGACAACATAATAAAAAAATAATCTGCCCAGTGAGTGTTTGCTATCAAAAATGAAGATTGGTTATGGGATTTAGCTTTTCTCGCCGATATTATCGGTCATTTAAATAATCTAAATTTCAGATTTCAGGGAAAAGATTGTATTTTCCCTACCCTAATTAGTCATATATCTTCTTTTATGAACAAGTATTGCTTGTCTCAATTTCAGAGGAAAAAAATTTAACTCATTTCACATTAATCCAGGAATTAGAGACCAAAACACAGTCATATTAATGCAGGAACTAGCTACCAAAGTCAATAATGCTCCGAACTATGATAGATTTAAAAATTTAATATCCATTTTGCAGGATTCATTCAATGCTAGGTTTGGTGATTTTCAAAATGATAAAAAAATGCTGTTGTTTTCAAATCCTTTTTCAGTTTCTCTAGAAGACATAAATTGTTATCCAACTGAAATCGAAATTTTTGATCTACAAGCTGCATGTTACACTGAAAAGCAAGTATAAGGTACTTGTTTCAAGTGCAAGTGATCCAAATTATATTGAATTTGTACCAACAAGCAATTTTCCAAAATTTACATGATTTGTCTGTCAGATATTGTTGTAGGTTTGGGTCAACATATGTTTGTGAACAAACGTTTTCTATTATGAATATAATAAAATAAAAATATCTTTCGAGATTAACCGATATGCACCTAAACACCCAATTTTGTTAGCATCTTCAAGAACTAATTTTAATCTAGACGACTTGGTTAAAAAAAAAAAGAACTCCATATTCAAAAACCACATTAAGTACCGATTGTTTAATAGTTATTTAGAATTAAATGTTTTAAATTATTCATTTTCCATAGTTTCCACCATTCAGACATACATAAAAAAATGTGCTGTTTGCGTAAAGATCCCATAATCAGCCTATAAATAACATTTTTTCACTTTTTTATTTTTTAGTAGGTTCGAAAATTTGGAAGTGGCATGCGTAACTTTATTTTTGCAGATAGTGGCAGTCTTCCCAAAAAGGTTGGCCACCCCTGCTCTAGAGAAGTGAAAGTCTCCACAAATGCTTGTTTACCTCTGCCAATAATGTTGGATGTCATCGGCATATGCTAGTTACTGTATAGATCTTGAAATATGGTGCCTCTAGTTATAATTCTTTTTTGAGTACGAAATTACAAAGCATGCTTGCAAGGGCTTCACCCTGTTTCAACCCCCTTTCAGTGCAGAATGCCTCTGATCGATCAGACACGATTTTAAATCTGCGATTTACTTTCTTTAAAGTCATTCTAGACAGCTTAATCATTTCTAGAAAATCCAAATTTCAGCATAGCTTCAAACAGCGTTTCACGGTATATGCTATCATAAACAGCTTTAAAACCTGTAAAAAGGATGAAAGGTATCAATATTATATTCAATAGTTTTTTCCAGAATTTGTCTAAAAGAATGAATTTGGTCAACAGTAGATTTTCGAGCTTGAAATCCACATTAGTAGCTACCAATAACTGTAGATGCATACGGTAATAAGTATTATATAAAATATGGGAGATTTTAAATGTCACATTTAAGAGGGTGATACCTTGATAGGTACAACATTCGAGTCTGTCTCCTTTTTTAAAAATGGGGCAAATGGAGCCTTCTCATTCAATAGTATCTGCTCCGTAGTCCAAACATTAAGTATAATCTTATGAATAGCATCAATCAGTTCCAGGTAGGTCAATAATGTTGTTATTTAGATTCTCAAGATTAAGGATGGTGGCATCAAGTTCCAGAGTTTGATCATTTTCAACAACATTCAGATCGATAGTTAGATCAGCCTCCTCCCTTGTAAGATCACTTCCACAGAGATCTCTAAAGAACTCTCTCCACCTTTTTAGCACTTCAACTCAATCATTTGTAAGCTTGCTGTCGCTTTTTCTACAAGTGATAGTTCCAGAAAAGGCAAAGCGAGCACTGATTTTCCGGTAAAATTTTCTCAACACTTTTTGTGTTTTTAATTTTGAATAGAATGAAGTACCACAGAAAAAATATTTATCCAATAATGACATCATAATTACCGAATAATAGTCATTCTGTGTTAGTGGCAGAAAAAAATCTTAGCCCAGAAGAGGTTTTTAATATGGATGATGTGTTTAGATGAGCCAATGCTGGCATATCAGATAACCGATGATGAAATCATTGGCTCTGTTTTGAACTCGCCACCACAAGAAAATGATTCTGACACCGACACAGGTAGTGAATTTGATAGGAGTGAGAAAATATCTTTTAATGAGGGTTTGGAACATGATGAAAAATACCTAAAATATTTAGAACAAAAGAGCTGTGTCACAGAGAAAGAGATTATGACCCTGTAGAATTTACAACAACAACAAAAAAAAA
>KK118469.1:84663-109469 GCA_000611955.2 Stegodyphus mimosarum
ATATATATATATATATACAATAATTTAATGCATATAATAAATTAATGTAATAATGTATATTATTGTGCATAATAATTTAAGTAAATGTATCTAATATGCCTTATTTATCTTACGCTTTTAGTCTGAATGTTATGATTTAGCTTTTCTGTCCTGAAATCCTAAAATCCGTACAACCTCTGGTCGCAAGCATTGCAGATTTCTGGACTTTTACTGTATTACCATTTCAGATAACTCAAATGCAGACTGATCTCATCCCAAATGCTTTATTTTTTTCTCTGACTAATTACTGAGGTTTGTTGATTCCCTTTGAATTTTGTGAGGCTAAATGTGAATGTACTCATTCTTTGATTTGGGAAAGAGACTTTTCTTCTCAAGAAAATAAACTTTCATGCAAAAATTTGATATATATAACTAGAAATAAGATACTTAAATATCAGCCATTTTGAATTTGATAAAACAGCTGCTTAAAATCAGTGTGTTAAAATTTATTTCCTAATCAGTTTCCAATCAAGTAAGTGAAATAACTAGTAATATACGGTTTTGGTGTATAACACATGCAAATTTTTTGCTCTCATATACATGAGAGTAAAAAATTAGGAATATATTTATTGACATTTATTAGCTCCAGTCAACCAATGGTTTGGCTCTGAAATCCCAAAACTGTCATTAGAAAGAGGCATTTTTTTTATTATGATACAAAATTGAATTGTTTTATTTTATTGTACTGCCTTAATTTCATACTTTGCACAGAAAAAAAGGTAGGATTAGTCCTGTATCTCCCATTTTACCGAGCCAATTGATGAAATTTAACTTGCGTTTTTCATATCTCAAAACACAACATAGGATATGTATCAGATATGTAACACTGTTCAAACATAAGAATTTCGACACGGAATCAAACTTTTTCTGAAATGACCCCCCCCCCCATATTTCAGTTTTACCACCCAAATTATGCCAAAGCGCCAAGTTTTGTAAAAATCGCACAAGAAGTTTTAAAAATTTATCTTTCAAAATTTTATCTCCTCATTGTTAATTTAATTTGGTATGTATTTACTCATATCTCTTTTTACCATCACCTAAAAGAGATGTATTTTAAGGCATACCTGCAAAAAAGTAGAGTTTGGTATTCAAAATTCCCCAAGATAAACATGAATTTATGTGTCGATGTGTTTGGAAGTTTGGCATGTTTGTTATAAGCGATAATAATACCAAATGTGGTTCATATTTTGTTAAAATTATTTGAAAAAAATGAAGAATGTACATTTTTTTTCTTATGCGTATCAAAAGTGAAAGGAAAATAGGTTACCATAAATTATGAATTTCGCCAAGTGAATTATCATAGTACAAACTCACAAAAGTGCACCAAAATAATTTTTTTAATTTCTCTGTAAATTTTTAGCCAATTTTACAAAACTTAATATTTAGACATAATTTTAGGTTTAGAATTGAAATAAAAATAAATAATTAAAAAAAAAACTCTGTGGCATTTCAGAAAAAGTTAGATTTTTGTGTCAAAATATCTGTGTTAGAACAGTACTATACATAAATCTAATATATATCCTAAGTTGTGCTTTCGAGACATGAAAAACGGAAATTAAATTTCATCAATTGGTCCTGTAGAAAGGGAGATACAGGACCCCTTTTTTTGTGCATAGTGTTCTTATTTAAAGGCATACGAAAATGTATTTTAGGCTATATATATATATATATATATATAATAGCATAATCCAAAAATGGAAAGTAGGACATCCTGTACCATGGCATTAGAATCCTGCACCTTTGCTGCATAGATTTAGTTTATAAGCAATAAAATGAAATTAAATATAAATATTATATTCCTATTATATACAGCCTGGCCAGCTGTAGGATTATCATCCTAGTTTAAGCAAATCTTCGGATTATTGTGCCGTAAAGTTTTCAGCATGTTTATATGTAATATATGCAATATAGTGCATTAAATACTGGATGACAAACAGAACTTCATGTCTCCTTATTTGTTCTTGTGAGCTTCAGTACTCTGATTTTCGCTATTAGGCCTAATCCCTTTGTAGTTTACGTATCCATCAGTAGTAGAATATGTTTAAAAGGAAAACTGAAGTAATAGTTTGAAGTTTGCATTTTCATGTATAAAGGTTAGCTTAGGTTATTAGAATATGGCACAGCATACAAGGACTATCTGCTTAAGCTGAGAGATGCCTTCATGGAGGATCTAAGCGAATGTGGCTCATATTCACATTACACGTGGAGAAAAGCACAAAAACCAACCATGCAGCCAGCTTATTCACCTTGGATGGAAGCCAGGTCATACTCCTAATATTTAGTTGAGCTATGAACATTCTCAGAGAATAAGTAGCCCATAATGATACTTACTCAGTTCATATGCAGGATCTGAAAAAAGCTGTTTTTCATCTGATACATTATATATTTTTATACAAAAATAAATAAAAAAAATAATAATAATAAAAAAAAAGAATTCACAACTATTTCTTTATTGTAGTGATTTGCCTTCAAATAAAGTTATTACAGCTAGACTGTTGAAAGATAAATGTCAAATAATCACTTGTTAATTTACAACAGTGTTAGACTCTTCAGAAAATTATATATTTTAGTATTCACAGTTCCATTTTGAATTACCTGAGATGAAAAATTGATTATTTCAAATTTACAAGATTTAAAGGTGAAAATTCTGATGCATTGCAAATTATATATGATGTTGGACCATTCATTTTCATGCTTAGATGATGATTTTATATTAAAAAAATCTATCTGATATTTTTATACATATTAAAAATTTTTAACTGAAAAATTCAGGCTTCAGAAGAAATTGCATCACATAAAATAGAACTCCAAGATGAGGCAAAATTAAGCAAGGTTCTTTTGAGGGAACAAAAAGGAAGATTTTCAAAGTAGCATCTAAATTTTAAAATCAAAGATTCAAATGAGGAGAAGAAAGTTAAGTAAATTTTATCACAAATCAAGAAATTAAAATTTTCGCCAAAAAGCATACAAATCATCAATGTGTGAAAAGAAAGTATAATTTATGAAGAAAAATTTTACCAAGGTATAGGTTATACTGCTCTAAAAGAAGAAATACCATTACAGATAATGCTGGTAGTCTTCCAAATCTCAGAATAAGTACTGTTGAAAAATAAATCTTATAAGTGTTCAGATATCAGTAGGAAAATTTTACAATTAATAGAACTACAAAACCTTAAAAGCCAGAAGTTTATAATAAATTGTGCTGTGAGAAGAGAAGCATCATTTGTTGAAAATATTTTCTGCTATTCTGTTTGTTAAAAAAAAAAAAAAAAGAAAGAGAAAGGATTATGATAAGTAAAGAGATTGAGGTAAAACACTAATATTGTATAATTCTTCATTTAAACTCTACCTTAGATGGGAATATGTAGATGGCTTTAACGTTATTAATGACATTTGTGCTTTGTTTTCGATAGATTTTTCTTATTTGGTACTGAAGTTAGCTACCACATTCTACAATAGTCAACCTGGGGTGCAAAGAAAATTTCTAAATTTTGGATAGCAATTACCATATAACAACTTGTGAGAAACTAACAAAAGCTACTTTGATGTTTAGAACAAAGTTTATGATAAACATAAAAGAGTAGGAAGGAGGCAAAAATGTGTCATGGTGAAGTACGCGAAATCAAAAGAAATAGCAAATCATGCTTTTTGTTTTGTTGATCTTCTTAGGTTGAAGTTTATGCATGGACTCTTTCTCTTGCCTCTTTCAATGTTAAAAACTGGTTAGGTGAGCAACATTTTCTTGAGAAAAAAATAAAATAATTTTTTTTTTTTTTAATTTGTAGGTGGTTATATAGCTATTTTATTTGAATAACATGTGTTGCAAATTCTGGAGAGCTTCTTAATCATCATATTTCATGATTTGTGATATTTTTCAACATGTAATTAATTTCAAGAAATTAAAATTTTTACTTCATATCTATTTTGTTAAGTCAAGCGAAATTTAGCTTTATTCCTTGCAAGTGTATTCTAATTTAACAGAAGTGAAATTGAGGAAAGTTTGATTATTTATCCGTTATACACCTGCCACAGTTATGGCCCTGTGAAAGGGAAGCCAAACGCATACCAAGACCCAACAATAGCACCATCTCAGAACTATGTGCGTATAAACAAGAATAATTAAATGCTCATGCATGTTATTACAATAGTAGTGCCAGAATGTGTGGCAGGTACATAACAGAAAATAATCTAATTCTGTTTTATGAAGTGAAAGAATGCAGTGTCAATACCCAACACAATCGACTCTTAATGTAAAGGTTTGGGGAAAATTTTGAAAAATGATAATTATTATGTTATTGGTTTTAGCAACCTTTTGCAATACAAAAAACAAGGGAGAGGAATGGAAAGACAATTATGATGCTTACGAATTCATTTGTACTGGGGGGATGCAATGTAATGACTGACCACAATACATTTCGTATTGTAAAATATTTTCAAACTGAAATCTTAAACTATCAAAGTTTTTAGAGCATTTCAACAATCAGTTTGAGGATGAATCTGTAAAACATAGTCTTAATATCTCTCAGAAAGCTAAATTAGATACCAGCAGTACTTCAAGGAATTTTGATATCGCAACAGTTCAAAGGCACTTATTAGAAATGTCTTTATTAAGTAGCATATCTGTGTGTGAAGAACAGAAAAGGTCATGTAATAGCCAAGGAATCGGTAAAACAATGTGCAATCAAAATTGCAAAAATTGTGTTGGATTCTCTAGCATAAAAGAATTCATTAAATTCTGTTATCAAGCTATGTGTTTTTGTCATGCATTCAGGCTGTACCAATACATATGAATAAATACAACATAAAATACAGTTCAAAACCTAATCCACTTAATTGCACTCTGATAGCAGCAATAAGTGATGTAAAATTGCAAAATAAAATAATACATCTAAAATTCATCACATATTAAATTCAGAATAAATCACACGCAAAGAACGAACAAACCAGAGGCACAGTGTCAAACTGCAAGACATGGGAGGGGTCAAAATTAAATATGAAATATACATCTTTGCTGCAGGATAATCATCAGGGGTTGGTACTATGAAAGAAGTGAATAAATAAAACAGGCTGTTTCTAAACCAACAAAGACATAATCTAAAATTTAAAACTAATCTTAGAAAAACAATGAAAGTAAACCCTTACGGGCTGAAGTAAACAGTGCAAAATTATAGCATCAGAAATATAGATAAATTAAAAAAGATTGTGAAAAAATAGACAAATCAATATAATTATTTTTGGCAGATCAAGTCCAAAAACAAAACTTGCAAAAAAATAATAATAATCCGATGCTTGGAAACAAAACTACATGCAAATATTAGAAACAAGCAGTAAAGCTTAAAAAATAAAAATTTAAATAAAGCAAAATTTACAATTTTAGTGGACTGAGTCCATGCGAAACAATCCAGCATATGAAAAATAAATGAAAATTTGATCAAGAAGTATAAGAAATAAAAATAGAAGGATAAGTTCTTAAAAGTCTGTAACACAAGAGCAATAAAAATTTTGAAACAAAAAAAATATTCACCTGTATAGTAACAAGGTCAAAATGTGTAAAGCAATGAATTTACAAAGAGTACAAATTTTAAACTGGCTAAACTCAATAAGAATAATTAAGAGCTGCCCAACTGCGGTAGTGGTTAGCAAAACTGACTGCCGAACCGAAGGGCAAGGATTTGAATCCTAGAGAAGTCATGGATTTTTGTAAATGTATAGTGTCTGTACAGCATGGAGGCACTCTAAATATGCGGTGAGCTGAAAGTCCTGTCAAGAGGTTGATGGTAGGAGAATAGGGTGGGAAATCCTCAGACCTGTCCCCCGTCAAGGTGCTCTCCATCAGAATTGGGGATGGAGCTGAACAAAGTCGTTCTGTCACCTGTATGGTGCTCAAGGCTCTTGCCAACAACAGGAGCAATCTTGCAGTCCTTACCACAATGAATTTTGTGGGCTTGTTCTGATGTTACCGTCAGACAAGTGAGATAAATAGCAACAACAATTAGAAAAACTTCTGTTGTAACATAAAAAATGTAGTAGTAAAAATGAATAATTTAAAAAAGGAAGAAACATCGGATTACGAATCCAAAAAGATCACAATTTGGATTGAAGTGAAGCATGAATTCACTTAGTTCAATGAGTGGAGTAAACTGAAGTGTTTAATTCAACAGTGGAATAAGTTGTAGTGTTAAAAACCAAAATAATTAAAATATTTTTAAAAATTGAAATCAAAGCTTAAAAAAGTTTTTTTCTTTTTATTAAAGTAGAAAGTATAAAAAAAAAATTTTGTGAATAAAAAGTAACTAAATTAATTGTGAGGGTAGTGTCTAGTAAATGGTGGGTAAAATTGTGAGCAACTTTAGAGAATGCAAAACAGGAATTTAAAAAAAAAATGCAATAAATTATAGGTAATCATCTAAAAGAGGACAAAAAACAAAGGAAGTTGTCAAATGTTACGGAATATATAACTTAAGTGGGCTTTCTTGAGACTTGAAAGCTGAAATAGGCCCATTTGGTTAATTAAAGCTATAGAAAACTATTAAACAGTCCAATCTAAATTAAATTAAATTTAGAATTTTGACAAGAATGCCTAATTCAACTGTGTTAAGAACATCCAAATTATATTGATTTACGTATAGCTTATCATGAAAAAATCAGTTTAGTGGTGAAAATAGTTTTAGATTGTGTATTTTTCCTAAATGTTTGATGAAATCATAGGGTTTCTCTTAGTTTTAATAACTAATTATTGTATTTTTTGCAATCTTTTCCGAACTCCTCAATTTCCCTCACATTTCCTCACCAGGATGAAAATTAAGTTAAAAGTGAAGAATGGTATTTAAACGGGCAAAAAGTAATGCATGATTTCACTAGAATAGTGTATATTGCTATTTTGTCCTTCCTGCTGTTACTCTGAGTTTCTGATACATCTTCTGGCCATTTATTTGTGTATTGAGTCTATTGTTGGTGTAGGTTACCAAATCAGCTTGCTAGTTTTAAGTAGTCCAGCACTGGTACTCAATAAATACCTCAATACTTTTCTTAAATTCTTTATAATTAAAATTGATGCTATTAATATTATTGAAGTTTATTATTATTTTTAATGCCATTGTAAATATGATGCTTCCATTCTTCAAAGGATTTGAGTAGATAACTATTTTTAGCTGGTGGTAATAATAAACTAGTTAAATTTGTGCTTTAAATTTTTTTATGCTATATAGTGAAAAATAAAAATCACCTTTTCTTTCAATTATAATTGTACTGATACACATATTTAAAACTGACGTGTACATAATTATGACAGAACATATATCTCAAATTAGAAGTGGTTTTTATGTAGCACCTTTCTAATAAAACGGATATTTGTAGTATGTATGCTAAAGATACACAGCTGTAAAAATGCAAACAACATGTTACATTATAAAAAATATTAGCAACAAAGAAGATTTTCTTCCAATGTATAAATAAGAGGTAAATACAAAAGTGCTGCATAAGCTTACCATGCAGACTCCCTCAAGATGTAGCCATTATGTTTGGGAGTATAAATTCTTTTGATGAATGAAGGGGCATGAAATGAAAACATTTTAATTATTCTTTAATCTGTGTGGAAAAACTGTGTTTATAAATATTTTTACGGGTGTCATCAATAAACAAAATATCTGTACCACAGTATATCTGCATTTAAATAGTATTTCATATATTATTCAGATGGATTTATATTTAAATTTTTATTGTTATTGACGAAGTTCATCGAATATAGGGAACTTATTGAAATAAAAACGGTTTTATGTAAACTTGGATTTTAGGAACACTGAAAATGAAGTACATTTGATTACGTTTGCTTAGCGATGCGTAAGAAATTAGTAATGCGAAAAAAGAATGATTAATAAGAGATATTATCACTATTTTGAAATCGAAATAAAAGTTTCCCGAAAAGAAAGAATTTTTTTTCATTCATGCATCTTAGTTACATTCTTAAAAAATGCACAAAAAATGTGATATCAGATATAAATTTTATTTAGAGAAACAGAACAATACATACATAGTATAGGAAATTAAATCTTACTGATAAGAGAAATTTTTTTTTTTCAAATTGAGCATTTTTGCATAAGATATATATGTGTTATTAAGGTGAGTTATATATAAGTTTATAACATACGCTTAAATGGAAATTAATACGTAAAGCTTATCGAAAAAGATTATTACCTGCAGCATAAACTCAAGAATGTGTTGAATCAAAAATATTTATGCCACCAGACGTATTTCATTCGATTAGACAAAGCTATTGCCACAGATGATATCTGAAATCTTGAATTACTAGCATTGTTCTAGTATTACGTCTTTAAAGTGCTTGTTTTACTTTATTTCAAGCTATTATACTAGCTAGTTATTACTAATCAGTTATACTATTTAGTTATTACTATTATTATTTTAGTTAGTTATTTTACTACTACTATAGTTTCTGTAGCGTAAGCAGCCTTTATGTTTCGTTATGATTTAGAAGCTGAACTTACTTTCGATTTCGCAGTTTCTCTTACTATATTTTCTGTATTTTTAAAGATGGCAATGAGAAAATAGTCAGTAGCTATTTAAGAAGTTAAAATCAATGTATGCATATGTGAAATCTAAATTTGTGTTTTAAATATTCAGATAGAGAATTAATTCGATCCTCGTAGTACTCCTTCGCTAAATTTGCTACCTAGACAAAATTGCGAAGGCGAAGCTTTTTGATGTCATAGATGGGTGGGACTAAGCTTCTGATGTCACAATGTATCTCGCATGGACGTATCTCGCATTTACACTACATTTACAATTTTCTACTGAAAATAACAATAATCAGTTGTTTATTATTGTAAGTTAACATTAAATTCTTTATTTTAAATTTGCATTTCTAACAGTTAAGCTTGTTTTTTTTTTTTTTTTTCCCAATGAATGCTTTGTATTTAAAATTAACATTACAGAGTACTTCAGTTATTAAAACGGTAAACAATGCCGTAGTCTCATTTTATCGTTTTCGCAAATGATTAGTTTTGCTACATAACATCATAATCCCTTATATACTAGTTAGTAGAAAATCTTCATTATTTTCTAAAAAGTTTTAACTTTTATTAGCATTAATGGAAAAAGAAAACATATTTTTACGGAAAAAGAACAGATTATCTCTGTTTCTTAAATTCCTAAATGACATCTGATTTGCCAGCAAAAAAATTAAGATAAGAAAATAAAAAACTACAAATGTATAACAACAAGCAACGTTTCAAGTAGAAAATATATCCAGTACAATTACTATAGCAAACAGTACGTATTAAAATAATAAAGTTACTTATCAGGTGCAGGTTTCCTACTGTTCTTAAAAAGATCGTCGAAACAATGATATTCGTTATAAATCGAAAAATATTATCAACATATCAAAAGAAAACAATTAAAAGTGCTATTTAAATATAAAAAATGATGACTAAAATATAAATTATAATTGACACAATGATACAAATGTAGAATACATAAATGATATATTAAACATTGCACATAAAATACGATGCATTACTGTTTACTCCCCATGCACACACCGATCTGTTTTCACTTAAAAAATGAGGTAATTGCTCGAACTCGTTATTGTGCAAGTACACAGCGATCTGTTTTTGCTTAGCAAAATCAGAAAATTGCACGAACTCGGCATCGTACACGACGGCGACATTGCACATATACACAGCAGTCTGTTTTCTTTTAAAAAAGGTCAGAGAATTTCAGAAAATTGATATGGCGCACAGCCTCGGCGTATCGCATCAGCCATGATCACAGACTCCCTAGAACAGTTGCAACTTCCACATAGACTAGTGTAATGAAAAAGAAAGATGGGTTTCTCTTTTGGTCTTTTAAAAATAACAGATAGCAATCCGAAACCTAGAACAAATGACCGAGAGAGAAATATAACACAACTAACTCCATTGATTCGAGCGATAAAAAAATATTGTTTTCAGAAAACGAAACGAACCCAACGAAAAAAAAATAAACCTGCCAGAATAAAGTAATTACCTGACAGCGATATTGCCAAATTTAGCCTGTAACCTATATTCTACTGTAGTCAGTAATAATAAATGAAGCTTACCTTCAGTCCGTCCTTTATGTGGAACATAATGCTGACATCTCACTCAGAAGTAACTGCATTAGCCTGCAGTTGTTGGATTCCTTCTGCTGGCATCTTCACATGCACTCGGCCAAATACGAACCAGATTGCTTTGTTGCCTTCCGAGTACTACGGAGACTTCTGTTAACAGCGGAGACTTTTAATAGGTCCGTAAGACCCTTTAATACTATTGGTAAGCGCACCTTAAACAGACCATTGCACATTTAAAGCAGACCTTGTAATTCGATGTTTATGTTCGCTTCTCGACCCATCCACCTAAAACCATCTATACAGTTCTTTCGTTTTACCGTATATTCGTTTCACAAAGGACCCTGCAATTAACATTTTCTCCATACACCACCTAATCACATCTTTCTGTACTCTAAAAAAATTCAAATTTTCATTTATACCGCAAGAAGCACAACATTACACATACTAATTCAAAATATATGCAATTTTATGCATGATCAGTGATGAAAGAAAAAGAATTCTTTCCTGTATTTTGAGCAATTAGGATTACGTTTGTAAATTTTAAATTATTCATTCAATATTTTCAGTCGTTTGGTAAATCTTAATAATGTACCTTTGAGCACTAACTCGTTGCGTTAAATTCTATTAATAACCCACAACATACAATAAAGTAGATTTATAGTAAAAAAATCTTGCCCAGTAACATTATAATTCTAACATTTCAACTCAGTTAAAATACAGTTTAAATTTTCTTCAAATATGAAACTATAGCATAACTGTAACTGTTTCTAGAAAGACGTATAGCCAATGTTACGGGTACAGACAAGTATAGATAGTCTAGATTTGTGCATCTTCTAGGACTGAGTCCTAAATTTAATGCCCTCTGCATTAATTTTAATTAAATTTAAAATTAATGCAGAGGCAACTACTAGCCCTCGGGTAAGATCGTCCAATAAGGTCTGTGGTTATTGAATTTTTTCTATTTTTTAAAGAACTTCTATGCAGCATGTTCCGAGTAAGCTGGAATCGTTGAGATCTCAAGGGCTTCATTACCGACTGGCGAATAAGCATAAGATCGTGACCTTGGGCCCCCCAAATCATCCTATAATTTCTGACAATTTGATTTTTCTTTCATGAAAACGAACAAAGTAGTGGAACCTTTAAAAGATACTGTGTCTGAAACCTCAAATTGTTTTAAATGGGGCGTAGAGAGTTTTTAATTGGTGTTGTACTTACTGCCTTTGAAGCTTATTAATTAAGAATTACTAAAAACAATAAATTTATTTTTCTTAAAAATGAGAGCTGCTATTTAACAAACTGATTCAATCAGAAATCATGTAGTCTTCTATCTTGCTGTATATTATCAGTTTATTACAGGTTAAATACATGCTACATTGTAAATTTTCTATGTAAAGTATTTCCTTCGCTTAAAGAATTTTTGAGCCTCCCCTCCCCCCAAGTCTTTCGGTTACTGCATTAGTTTTGCTTAAAAAGCTGGTTGTTATTAAAGCAAATCAAAACGTTAAAGAAATGACAATGCTAAGAATCAAAAGAGAAATTTCATGTGTCTTCATATCTGTGATATTGACCATGTGTTTAACTGCATATTATGTCCTTGATTTTGTGATGTCGTTTAAATGGAAACGCGTGTCTGGAATAATGCATGGTTGTTGTCCAAAATTGCTAGCTTGCGTGATGGTAGGAGCCGTTAAAAGGGTCTTTATATTTATTCGCTTCCAAAGTGCTGTCTAACCTCCCCATTTTAGCTCCAGTTTCATGCTGTAGGAAGTGGAAGCAGTAATTTTCTTCGCGTTTCCCTTTAAACATTATTTTAGTTTATTTAATGTTGAAACTGCTAGGAAGTATATTTCTTTGCTGCTCATGTACTACTTACACTGCGCATCCTAACATGAAAATTTCTTAGTTTCGAATTTTATTAACCTGTGGAAAAGGGAGTGTTAGTTTGTGCCTTCTGAATAATTATTTTATGCTTTATTGTTCATGTTATAATTTAGAATTTTCAAGCGGATGATGTTTTTAATCTTTAGGTATATGTGATAAAATAACGCAGGAACTGCCGTCGGAGATATATTTGATATTATAAGACCTAAATTACGCTTATCTCTTGCTGGAAAAATAAGGCCAGAAATTACTGAGAGGTATAACATTTACTTACCTCGTGAAAGAAATCAGAGAGATAGAATGTGTACTTATGTCAACTTTACGTGTTTTAGAAACTAACAGGTATCCAGTTTCTCTTAAATGGGGATGTTTGTTATGTAAAGCTTAAGTTTTGTTGTTGTTATTATTATTATTACTCCAAAGGGGCAATTTGCCCAGAAGGACTATTAATTTCGTTTTGGCATTTTGCATCGATTCACTATAAACGTTTTCATTCACTTTTCAAATTGTTGCCACCAAATATTACAACCCTGTATTATATTTAAAGAAATTTTCTTCATTAAGAATTTACATAAATGTATATATGTTTCTTGCATTGTGATAAAACGACGGTACCTAGAGCCATCAAATTTTTAATAACGTAGGCTTCCACCCGAATATGGGCATCTGGAAGCCCAAATTTGGAATCTGTTTTATTATCTATTTCATATTTTGTCAGACATTAAAGAATTTTTTATTGACAAACTCAACGGTTTCAAAGCGAGGCATGGCAACACTGTACGAAGGGGGGGGGGGAATATCTCCAGCGCGCCAGACTGTGTATCGGTAATTCTAAAGGTACGTTCATTTTAAAATTATTTTGCGATATTGCTGTTGAATTGAATTTTATGGTTTAAGTGCAAAGAACATTATATTTAATAAATAAAGGTAACCCATAAAACGTTAAAAAAACGCCCGTTTGGAAACAATGTAAAATCCGAAAGCTTTCAGATTAAGACAAAAGATTATTTTATTATTATTTAGTACTGTATATGTTTCTTAGTCCTAATCACCCAGTGAAATAATTTGCGGCAGCCAACACTAGTGTAAATTTCCCACTCTTGCCATCTAGTGCAAAACAACCCGTTATGCCGGACTTTACAGGATTACTGATTTTAGGTGTTGAGTCACCATATTTTGGAAAAAGATACCAGTGGAACTCTCGGTACTAACAGCTAATTTCCTAAAAATGAGTATTTTTCAGCTTTTTGATGATAGATGAAAGACGCTTCATCTTTTTTTCTTGAGGTGCAGTAAAAACTTTGCTGTTATCAATTGGATTCTGTACTTTGTCCGAAATAAGTGGTCGCTGTTTATAGTAATTATTTTAGTAATTTGTAGAAGTGACAATAGTAATAATAATAGTCGATGAAAACTATACCAGCTTGGCCGTGTATGATGAAATATCAATTTTGGTATCCGATATCTAACCACAACATTTTGCAAGCCCATAAGAGCTAGGAGTTTAAAACTTTGTTGGTAAGTAGCACATGATTTACGACGCTGACTGACAACCTGTGATATGTGTATCTCTTGGAGAGGGGGGCGAGATGACAAAATATTATAACAAGCGCTGTAGAAAAGGAATAATATTCAGAGAGTTCAAATTAGTCGTTGGAGAAAAAGGTAAGTAGTTGCGAGGATTCCTGATGTGACCATCACTCACTGAAATATGGACTAGTCCAACAACCTTGGCGTTTTTATTATTCTTATTAGTCCAAAGGGATTTAGTCCCGAAGGACTATTACTTTCGTTTTGCGATTTTTTAGTCCAAAGGGATTTAGTCCCGAAGGACTATTACTTTCGTTTTGCGATTTTGCGTCGGAAACACAAAAACGGCGTATCACTTTTCAATCGTATGTTATCGCTCTGCATTAAATTTTAAAAAATGAAAAATCTGCATAAATGTATGCATGTTTTTTTTTTTTTTTTGACGTAGCTTTCTCTTCAAAAATCGTCTGCGTGCGTTGCACGGGAAAATAAAATGGAATTTTAATTACAGTTCTAAATAAATAGCCAAATAAATGTGAAATTCGTAACAATATTCTCTAAAACTTTAACGAATTTTTCATTAACAAACTCAAAGATTTCAAAGCCAGCAATACCAACGTTGTACAGAAAAACATTTTTATCTCCAGCGCGTGAGAGCGTGTACCGAAATTTCTAAAGATATGCTCAGTTTAAAATTATTTTGCTATATTGCTGTTGAACTGAATTTTATGGTTTAAGTGCGAAGAACATGATATTTAACAAATAAAGGTAACACACAAAATGTTAAATAAACTATTATTTATTTATTTATTTTAGATCCTTTCGGGTTCGTGGAAGTTTCGTGATGCATCCTATTATAAAAATTTTTGCGTCTGGAATTATATTAATACTTGTTATTACTATATTATTATATTAACCGTTATTAATTAACTTTTGAGATCTGTGATCTTTTAAGATTAATATGTGTGATATTCCATGTAACAGTTTTCAACAAAATAACGTATTTTTGACAATATTTTACCGAAAATTCTTGGACTGCCGACAAATTCCATAATCGTGTATTTTAAATTAAACTTAAGACACAAATGTACAGATTTATCTTATTTTTAAAAAAATCGATATGAAGTAGTGATGCATGGAAGTTATGTAATTAAAGGTAGCAGGAATTTGAGAGGCAAGAAATAAATTTAAGTTTTTAAGTAAGGCAATTTGAAATAAAATTAAAGCAAAAATTTACTATACATTCTTTATTTATATCAATTAATATGAAGAGATCCGGTCTAGAATAATGAACAGATGAAGTATTTATATAATATACAGCTCCTTTATTACTATTGTTATATATCTCACCGAACTGACCTATATATTGTTTAATCAAGGAAATATATATTAATATAGCCTAATAGTGATTTGTCTTCATTTAAGAACCCTTCTTTTATTTTGTTTTATCGTATTTAATTATTAGTATTATTGGTAAATAGAGACTAAAACATGGCATTAAAATAATATGTCGTTTTTCGATATTAGTTTTCATTAATGACTTCCCCTGAAGTCTAAAAATATAAGTCATTTGTCGATCTGATAAAGAATTATTTGTGCATGTCTTCAAGAATTGGTAGAATTTTGATACTGTCGTCTTCCGAATACTGAGTGTGAAAAGAAAATTGGAATAATTAATTATTCTATAGATGTATCAAAGAAAGAAATCTGAGATACTGTTGTTGGATGCTTACGGGTTCGTAATAGATTGAATGTACACAGAAGCAATGATAGCTTGATATTTTTTTATTTATTTATTATTATTTTCCTCTAAGAGACACTTAACAGTTCTGGAACTTTCTATATAGTCACTCGTACAGCTTTTCTGAGTGCCACAGATCACAATCAGTAGTTACACTCAAAACTGCTAAGAACGTTAAGCAAAACGCAATTTAAAGCGCATTTAAAAGGCGAAGCTCTCACTGATATCTCAGTACTCTGGAGTCGCTCCGAACTAATGTAACTGGCAAAACTGAGAGCTGATGCTTTCTCGGTCTTATATAGTTTTCCCTTGGCTGCCGAGAAATCTCTAGTACCTTCAATTTCTCAGAATTACTAGAAGGCATATGAGGCCCGGATACGGTTATTACACATAGAAATCAATTACGTACCAATTATAGTTAAACAGGGACTGGACCCAAATGGTCGCCAACTTTGGTTACTTTTGGCTATGTCTCGCCAAATTTGGCAACAAAAATAAGTCGCCGAAACCACTGCCATCTTGCAATATCTCGCCAGTTTAGCGAGATAGCCACTTACCTGAACGTTAAATAGACTTACCCCTTTAATCTTATTTTTCGGGCAGAGCTTCATCTCTTTCAAGCAATTCGTGTTACGGTATATAAAAAATACTACAGTTTCACGTATAATTTTGCGTATAATTGCACTAAAATTATTTGCACATATGCGAAATTCGTAAAAATATTTTAAATTGTTGTTTCTTAATTGTTGCGTAAAGAAGCATTGGACTTGTTTCGTGGGTCCTCCATTGCTTCACTGAGCAATTATAGATCCAATTTCCGCTCCGGACAAATGAATGGGTTGGCAGCATGGAAATTCTGTGCTTTCCCCTCATGTAATGTAAAATGAATACGAACCAATTTCTTTAGAAATTAATCCACGAAAACGTTTTTCCTAAAGGATATAAAGAATGATTGGCCTTTCGGTGCAAGAAAAGTCAACTTGCGCTATCTCTGGGAATCTAGCCAGAGATCGTCTAGAGCTAATTGGATAGACTAATGACTTGCACCACAAAAGCGTATGTTGAGAAAGCGCTAGTTCTTTCCATTTCCCCTCATTTAAAGGGCTGTTGGAGAGAAATGCCACACACAAGCGACTTGGTGACGAATTGGCGTTCGCTGTACTTTAGGTCATAGGCGGCTGTAGAGATATTAGGCATTTCGATGCTGGAAACATGAAAAATCAACTTATGCTTACGCCGCTATTCGAACCACAGATTTTTCTGATGCTAGCTGGACATGCAATCATTTACATCAGCGATCTGAAGCTTACTGCTCTCAGATACTTTTCCATTATATTATTTGTTGCAAACACGATGCGTATAGTTTTAGACGTAAAGAAATGGAGTGAGCTTACGTGCCCGATTGCTACTGAAGGAGAAAAATGAATGAATAACTTGGGGCTGTATCAATGTACAGTCTGTCTGTCATAAGAAAAGCTCTCGCCAGTTAGTCTGCAGCTGTCTGTTGCCGTCGAAATGAGCCTCGACCCATTTTCCGTAGGGTTGTCTTGAAGATGAATGATAAACTCTTTTCCCCTTAGCCAACAGTCGCCAAAAACAAAATAACAATAAAGCAACCCTTGGTTCGCCCCTATTTGAAATATACTAGCCCTGTTGCTATAGCGACCGCTACCCGCCAGACGCTATGGCGGGAGCTATTCTTCTGGTAGACACACAGGACTGGGGTACCCTACGTTGGCACACTCAGTAAATTTAGTACCACCCGACAGGTGGTGACGCTTTAGTATTGTCAAATTTCCAGTTGACGTTAAAAGTAAGTTATTTAGTGGTTAATTCAACATACTGGAGTTCACCTTAAATAAATGTGAGTCTAAAGTTTAGTATTTAGCTATCAATATATTTGAATTACAAGGTGTACCAGTAGAAATATCTTGCGGGTACGAAGTTTTAAAGTTTAGATAGAAAATAAGTATCAATCTGAATTTCTTCATTTATGTTGTTATTATTGCTTATGAATGTTTTGATAAGTATTCGTTGTATGAAATTTAAAATTTAGTTTACATTTTTTTCTTATTTTGTTAAAAATGTTTTTAAATTTTATTAAAAAATGCTGTATCCCCTCATCTGCTTTCAAATCGTGCATTTGGCCAGCGTGCAGTTTGATTCTGAGACCACTGATTCACACCACAAGAGCGCACAGAGAATGTCCTACTGATAGCAGCAGAGTAGATGAGTTCCTCTGAATCAACAATCGTAGTTCTAGAAATAGGCGTTTAGTATTAAGTCCTTAAAACGTAGTTCTAGCTATATTGCCCTCTTGTGACTTGCCGTAATAATAACTTAACATATTCATGTGACAATTCAGTCTTACTGATGGGATACATAAATTGTATATATGTTATGGTAAAAGTAATAAACTGGTATTTGTATATATAATAAACGGTAATTATGCATAATCGCCAATAAATCTGGTAAATATGATAAATTTTTGAAAATTTATCAAATTAACCGGTTTGTTTGCGTAATTCCCAACTTGTAATGGTAAATGTGATAAATAACGACTGATTGGGCCAGTAGAATCGTGGCCTTCGAGTGTTTCTCGAAGGCCACGGTAGAACAGAGTGCACTTTTTTTAGTAGTTACTACTCAGAAAGATATTTTTTCGTGGGTCACTATGGCATAAGAAACCACGAATTACAATATTTTATATTTTACTATTCAAAAGTCAAATAAATTGTTATTTTAAGTCACATACATTTATTTAGCCTGAACGAAATTTGAATAAGGGACTGACAGGTATTGTGAAATGAAAAAAAAAAAATACAATTTACATGAACTTGTGCAAAACAGTTGCACATAAAAAAGCAAACTGCAGTTATATAAAAAAACAAACTAAGCCCACATTCCAGAGGGGGGAAAAACATTTTTTTCAAACAACGTTAAACGCTATTACTATAAATTACTAAATAGTTTAAGTTTACTTATTTAAGCATACTAGACTGTTATGACATTTAGAATTACAAAGTTTGCCATATTTTTTACATTTACACTTGTCAGACTCGCACTGTCCCTTACAAACACATCGCTAATATCCTTGACCTCCAGAAAGAGATGTCTTTCTAACGCATTCTCTAAGTAATATTGGTAGATCTGGAATATCGTTAAGCAAAATAAATTTTACCTCACAAATTGTGAATCGATTTCTGGTATACAACTGTGAAAGTCTTTCTTGTTTCTTTCCTAACTGATAAAACTCTTCATTTTGACTTCTAATATCACCGCTAATAAATTCCGGGGATCACTTCTTGCTCTGTCAACGTCTGGTATTCATAGCTTCACTGTGTCACCAACTTTACCTGCAGGAAATTTAAGATTTGAAACCTTCAACATTTTCTTTGCTTGTAATTCTAAACCTTCTTTAGCACTCATTCTATGTTTTCTTACTTGCACTTGCCTGCATAAAATATCTGTCTACAGCTGCTTCATTCTCTTTTTGAGTCTTGAAATTAACTTCCAATGTAGGGTCATTTTGAGAGAGGTCGTTATTGTCCATATTAGAAACATTTTCTATTTCGCTATTGGTGTTTTCGGAAGATTATTAACTGTCTCGATTAATGCCTGAAGCTCTTCTCCAGTTCTAGGATGTTTGATAAGAGTCATTCGGGAAAGAAGAGGTTTTCAAGCCAAATTTTGCAGGCGTCCCAAACATTGCTTTAGAAGGAAAACACTTGATGCCTTCATGAAATGCTCCATTTTTCATGAATTGCACAAAACGTAACCATTCGGATCATTTACTGGTGTGATTACTTTCCAAACAAGAACTTAGCGTATTTTCAATATTGTGGTATGCAATTTCAACCGAATTGTGCCTAGGTTTTTCGTGCGCAATTTTCAGATCCGGTCACATTGTACAAGCTTCTACGATTTTGTTACCAAACTCACGACCGTTGTCATTTTGTAATACACTGGGTGCTGCAAATGTAGTAAAAATATCAATTAGGTGATATGCAACCTCTTCTTCTGCAGGTTTGCTTTTTAGGGAACGCAACTGTACGACCTTCGTCAAACGGTCTTGATAGACAAATGCAAACTTAAAAGTCATTATTTGGTTGCAACTGCATCTTAGTTAGGTCCACCTGGCATCTTGACTTCATCTCTTGAAAAACCATTGGCCTAAGAACAAGTCCTTTCTTATACAACTTTCACACAAATTTAAGTAAATCATGACTTCGATTGTAATGTTTTTGTCCTTTGTTTTTAAGTTCTTTTAGCATCCTGTTTCTACCACCATGGCCTATTGATAAGTCTACCCCATGAATTATGGAAAAACGTTCTTCAAAGTACACGTAAAATCTAATATTAGAGCTGTCTTTACTTACGGGAAAGATAAGTTTTTCAACATTGCCTACTTTCATTACATCATATCTTTTTAGTCTTCCGGTATCTTCGTGTTTATTCCCACTAGTTTTTGTTTTTACTATTATTCACTTTTTTTAACAAATCATCATATCTTTCTTTCTTCAGTAAACCGCTGTTTGCTTTCTTAGTATCCGTAATATTAACTAATTTGGAATTAAAACACTCAAGCATACCGGTCATTATTCAGTATTGTATAAAATACGAGAGGGTAGCGAAAAAACGTCTAGATGCAACGAAGTGAGAACTACTACTGAAATCAGGTGATTGTCACATTTTGATAGAAGCTAAGCAGTTGCGCAAACTCAACGAATTTTCGTAAATTTAGGAACTTGAATTTTCGTAAATTTAGGAACTTTTATCACATTTACCATTATGAGTTGAGAATTATGCAAACAAACCGGTTACTTTGATAAATTTTCTAATATTTATCATATTTACCAAATTTAGTGGTGATTATGTATAATTACCGGTTATTATATATAATCACCGGAATAATCACATTTACCGTAACATATATATTGTATAAATTGTATTACCCCATGTTCATTTTCATTGTTCTCCGAACAGAATTTTTTTTTTTTAGAAATTTAAATTTTTGAATACTTTGTTAAAGTGTACATATTAAAACAGTACTTAGTGTGTTGATAACTAACTATGTTTGAAGCTACTAATAATGCAATACAGTTAAAACGATCCTAAATAGCAGTTTAATTTTTTATTTTACTGGATAATCATAAGTCAGAACACAGTCTTCTGAACTTTCTTCTTGATTAGAATTATCTTCACCTTCAAGAGATTAGACTATTTTTAAATTTCGTCTTCTCTTTTTAAAGATCATTATCATTTATCAGATCGTTCAAAATCTCGAACCTTCATTTTCCGAATTGATCAACTGCTTCCTCTTTTTGGAGAATGCGGGGTAAAGGAAATTTTTATGAAAGGGAGAATTTCTGTCGAGTTAAGCGAGTATCCATTTTTAGATGTCGAGATAGAAGATTTCCATGCCCCTCCACGTTACAATATATTAAACTAAATGAAATTTTGAGAAAAGTCGAGTTATTGTTGACTTAGCTGAGGTTTCATTGCATTAATTAAGCAAGGATTAATGCATATTATTTTTTCTGTTTCCTTTTTAAATATTAAACTGGTTAATTTTTTTCAAAATCTGTTAATTTTCATCGCTAATTATCCATTGGTGATGTAATGAAAGTATATGTAAAATATTTTTTGAAACTATAAGATATGTATGCATTAAATTAGAGGTCTGAAACTGGATTGCGGTCAGCGAAATAATTTTATACGACCCGCGAACACATTTCAACTATGAATTTGTTGCAAATACAGTGTTACGTAGATTTTAAGATTTTAATTATTTGAAGCCCGGGTTTGCATTATTTCATTACCATTAAAAACTAAAGTCAATAACTGAATCAGAAAATCCAGAAATTGAGCTAATTAATTTACAGTGTGGTACAAATCTTATTCAGAAGTTTGAAGATACAGATTTTATTAACTTTTACTCGTAGTTAGCAAAAAATAAATTCAATTACGAATTTTTGGTAATATTTTTATTCGGGAACACATTTATATATGAACAGCTTTTTTCACAGTTGAAAATTAATAAGGAGGGGGGAACCAGTTGATCGATGAGCATCTAACAATTCGTGATAAAGATAATTTCTAGTAACTTTTTTCCAACAAACCAAGACTACAAACTTTATCAGAATCAAAATGCCATTAAGTATCAAATTGTGGTAAGAAATAAAGAGAAATTTTAGATTTGTTTACGTACAAAATATGTATTTTTATTTACGCGTCGAAGACAAATTTAATAAAGTTGTCAGTATTTATTCTCAAGTTTTGTCCTGCTCGGAAAACTTCCTCTGAAATGTTAAGAACGTTTTCGTAATTTCTTTCAGTTTAAACTAAAGTACGTTATTTAATATTTAGCTGTCATTATATTTTAATTAAAAGTGTAAGCAATAAAAATGTCCTGAAAGGTACCAAACTTAAGATTTCAGATAGAAAATAAGTATAGTTAGATTTTTTTTCATTTGAGAAAATAATATTATTGTCTGTGTACGTTTTGAAGATAGCAAGTAAAATGTAAAATTTATTTGAATTTTTTTTTAATTTGCTAATTTAAAAAAAAAATTTTTTTATTTTATTATTATTATTTTGTTAAAAATTTCGCGTTCTTCATTTGTTTTCAGATCGTGCATGTGCCCTGCGTTTAGTTTAAGACTACTGTATTAGACTATAGCAAAAGTACAGAGCATGTTCTCACATTTTTTAGACGATTTTCATTGTATTTATAGACATGTTCTACCAAAAACTTTTGTGTTTTAAATGTTCCATTTAATAACCTTTATCTTCACTATCTTCTGACATCGTAATTTCCAAGACAATAAAGCTTTTTTTAGTAGCGGCGGATGTATTTTATCCCATTCCTCTTGAACAGTTTTCCAAAGTCCAAGGAGGGTTGTATGTCGACGTCTGGACAATCCCCTTTTGAAAACTCCAAAAGCGGAAAACTCCGTGGATCATCAAGAGATTTAGTAGGGATATGAGTGAAGGTTATGGTCTTGATACGCATATTAACAGTGGATTTTGACGTGCGGCTTCTTGCATTGTCTTTATGCAGTTCTACTTATTGATGGCCCCATGGGTAAAGAGAAGATATTTCATATTTGAAAACTGGGAATGTAACATATGTTCCTGATAATATATGGAGTTGACCTTAACAGTTTTCTGCACTCTCTTGTCAAATCCCTTTGGAAAACTTAGATTCTTTGAACCATGTTCTAAGACTTTTTTTCCTTATCTTTGATGATAATGAATGGATCTCTTTTTGTTGCGATCATTTAAATATACCCAAGAGTCATCTATTGTGACAAAATTTTTCCATTTTTATCCGAATAATTGTTTCTCATAGAGATTTCTGCGGCGCGTTCTGCTTTCGGTGATATGTCGAGGTGAAAGGCAATGCACATTGCATTTTTGGACTTTTTTAAGATTCAATCAGCAATAATTACTGTTTACAGTTGACACTGAGCATTTTAATGATTATACAACTGTCCTTTGAATTTGCGGATTTTCTTTTAATATTAAAGTTCTTAACCTTTGCAACATTCGAAACATTCCGTTTTTTCCTTGGATATACATTTTGAACAGTTTTTCCTCCTTGTTTGATGTCCCCCCCTTATTGACAATATTATCTATCATCATTGCTTTAGATATCGAAAAATCATGGCTTTCACAGGACTTAAGTACGAATAATTTTCTTCGGAAAGAGCACAAACATAGTTTTCCTTCCATTTGCTTCTTTAGGCACCATTTTGCATGAAAATAAAATTGTCAAATATTTTATTGTCAACATTTTACACTTTCAAAAATATAGCTGCATTTAAAAAAAATTTCAAGCAAGCGATTTTTTTTAATAGGAAAGCAAAGTCGTCTAAAAAATGATCGATTCAAAAGTAATAAACGCATGTCCTTATAATTTAATGGTTATTGTAATTCTAATGCATGTATAATTTATTTAAATGATAATTATGAACCTTTGCTATATTATTATAATTAGTAAAAGATATTTCAATCATCATGTATTACCCCATACTAAAAAAAATTTTAGAAGCTGATGCAGCGCTATAGAAATTCCTGTGGAACTTTATAGAAAACCTTTACCAAAAAGCTTCTTTGCGGAATTCTAGAGAAATTTTATAAAGCGCTTATAGAATGGTTCTATAGAAATCTGCAATGTTTTCAAACTTTAATCAAAGCAAATTTTTAGTTTCTGGTGTAATATATGGGATTCGGATCAGCAAGTGTTGAGTCAAATGGAAAATTTGTCCTTTTTAACTAAACATCTTTTAGCTTTTGAATTAATTATCAGTTTGTGTAATTTTTTTGTGCTGTAATGCTTATATAATACAAAATTAAATCTTGCAAAAGTGTAAGTTTGTTATTATTTTGAATAACCAGGTATTTATGATTGAGATCTGTACTGTCATTTCTTTTTCCGTTTCCTTACCAGAATGCAAATTAGTTGGAGAGTATATAAGGTGAGATTTTCGGATTGTAAGATAGAGCTTGTTTCTGCCCCTCGGGGCCACGTTAATTGGTCTAGTGAGCTCAGATAAGATTATATTCTTCGGCTTTGCATTATAGTTGCCGACATTTAAATTGTTACACCGGTGGGAAGTTTGAGACAACTTCCCTTTTAATCACTTGTTCAGCTACTAGGTTACTAAGTTTTAAATTTGAATGTGCTGTTACTTTAAGTTACAAGTCACAAGTGGTCAGCTGATTTGTAAGCATGATTCATGCATTTAGGTTCCAGTTCTGATTTAATAAAAAGGTTAAAAAAAAATTCTTAATACTCTGTAATTCTTTTCAGGCGAAGCGTTAATTTGCTCCAAGTCTGTTAGGAGTTATGACTTAGTTTATGCTGGTAAAGAAGACTAAACTCTATAAAAGTATAAAATAAATTTAAATTCTAAAATTAGTTCAGTGGTTAAATTTACGCTGTTAATTATTAAATTTTAATTTTTCAAATTAATGCTTTTAATTATTGCATATTGCCCCTGATAATACAAATGGTTTCTTAATTTTAATTCAACTTAATTATTATTTAAAATGTGTTTATATTTAAATTTTGTTTTAAATCAAAATGATTTTAAATTTTTGTATTATTAAAAAATATTTGTTCTGAAAGATTTATCCCTCATATGTCATAGATGAATTCAAAATTTAGATTAAAAAATTCTGTTCAAAAATTAAAATATCATTCATCTTTTTTTTAGTTCCAAAAGAAAATTTTATAATAATTCTACTAAACGATTTATAGAAAGTTAAACTAAGGAAACATGTTTAGAATTCTTAAGAATTATGGTCCATGATAATTTCAGTGGGATTCTATGCAAATTAAATAGGTTTATATACGTGAGAAGTTTGGGAATTGTAAAATATTATAAAAATCTCTGCTCCTGGGAGAATAGAATTTATAGAATACGTAGAAGCTATATAAAACAATTTGTAGAATTCTATGTATGCCATCTCTGGCCTAGTTTATAGAAAATTGGACCATAATTC